>QFDD01002813.1:0-13591 GCA_006871305.1 Vachellia collinsii | reverse complement strand
GAAACAATTAATTATTATTTATATATAGATATGATCTAAAAGTAAAAATATTTTTTTTACTCTTTACAAGTAAATATTAAGATCACTTAACAAAATTCACAATAGAGTATATGTTTAGCACTATTTCTTATACAAAAACTATTACTACATGTTTCTCCCATTACAATCTTGTTTATAAGAGAATTTAATAAGTTCCATATTTTATTTAAATATTATTTATATGGTTAAATTATGTATATTTTAATTAAATTATATTATTTTAATATAACCGGTTTGACCCCGATCTAACCCACAACCCTTAAACCACTTTCTCAATTGATTCATTGTCCGGTCTAATTTTTTGAACCTTAGTACAGAGCAAGTTGTTGCTTTGCGTGTTAGGCATAGACGACAGTTAGGGTTCCTACCCTACGCCTTCTTTGTCCTATTTGACCAAAAGGGAACTAGCAGACTTACGTCATAGCTTTGTTGTGCCTCCCACGGTAGAGATTAGGGTTCCCGTGCTCTATGAATAAGCCAGCACGTCCATCTCCTGATGGACAAGCTTGTTTGTAGAAGTTTTCCATTTTGGTCAGTGTATCTATATGCTTTGTGTCATTACTTTGACGTGGCCCTATCCCAAAGGATGCCCCATGTTTGGTAGGTGGTCATAGCGTTATAGGTGTTTGGTTGGAAGAATAACATGTAGTTCATAGTGAGTGACTTGCTGCACTCCTACATCCCGACCAAGAAGAAGGAAGGGTTCTTTACCTTGACCCCCATCTGAAATCCTCACCTTTGATCCTGAGTGATCAAATAAATGATAGAGGCTGTAAGGACTATTGGGTATTTGTACCAACTGGTCTTCTAGTCGCTGACGGCCTATCTTTCAATCGTCTTGGAATACCAAGGGTGAGTTTTTGTTTCATGCCTAAGGACAAACCCTATTTCACTCTTGATAATGCTTCTACCTTATTTGCAGTCGCCCCCAGCAAGGACAAACCACATGGAGCCAACAACCAATGTCTCCAAGACATCCTTGAAGCGAGCCAGTAGGAAAGAGATGTCTACATCCTCCTTGATCTTGCCAACGCTCCTCATAGTACTGTTATGTCTATTTAGTATCCCGTCTGTCTTAGGGTTTGGTTTGTCGTGCTAACAAGTGACTGTTTTGTTATTAGTTTGTGTCACCATGAAGGGTAGAGTTACGACTCCCCTCCATTAGAAGGACATCATGCCCACCTCCAAGGGCCTCCCCCATCACACCTTATGCTGTCATCAATCTCTCTTGATGCCTTCTGGTCTCCAACAATTGTCTAACTCCCTAGGGTGTGTAGAATTTAACTAACTAGTGGAGGTGGACGGGATGGATTTTATTTGATGAATCCAAGGTTGTTCCAATAGAGTGTTGTATGATGATGGGCAATCTATCACTTAGTACTTTATGGGAACATTCAATCCAACTACGAATGTTAGGAGGGTTATCTCCCCCAATGTTTGATCAAGTACACCATTACCGAACACCAGCACAAAGGGCGCACAGACTATTTGAGACTCAACATCCATCTCCTTGTATAGCATTTATATATACGATGTTGACAAAGCTACTTGAATCCACTAGCACCCACTTAATATTGAAAGAAGCAGGTCATTGCCTTCACTGCTTAGAGCCAATCCATCATGAGGCCATTAGGGCAACCATCCTTGACCGTTTCTGAACTTGATTGCCCTTGGGGAATGATAACAAAGCACAATATACCAAACCCCAAGACAAATGAGATACTAAATAGACATAATCGTACCATGAGGGGTGTTCTCAAAATCGAGGAGGATGCATAAATCTCTTTCCTGATGGCAAAATTGACAAGGATGTAGCCTATATCGTTTATTTGATCACCCAGGATTAGAGGTGAGGATCCTAGATGGGGGGTTAGGTTAAAGAACCCTTCCTTCTTCTTGTTCAGGACATAGGACTGCAGCAAGTTGCTCATAGTGAGTGACATCTCATTCTTTTGGCCAAACGCCTCCATCGCCATGACCACCCATGAAACATGGGGCATCCATTGGTCAAGGGCCACATCAAAGTGATGACAGGGGGATGCATTGACCATAACATAAAACTTCTACAAATAAGCTCGTCCATCCAAAGACGGACATGCTGGCGGGTTCACTAAGCACAAGTTTGTAATGAATTTTTTTAACTAAATGAAAGTTAAAAAGAAGTATTTATTTTAATTTATTACAAAAAAAAACTAACAAGATAAATTGGTATCTTAACATGGTACTTTAATTATTTTCAAAGTAATTGTAATGTATTTCAATCAATATTTATAAATAATATTTTTGTTATATGAGATAAGCTGGCTAATAACATGGAATGAAATTCCCTCATTTTCTTATAAAAATCCTATTCATAGTCTTGAATTAAATAATGAATGGTTTGGTTTTCATTAGTTGAACCCAGTGCATACTGCATGTGGCATTTAGTCATTTATATATATATGTTTATTCCCTATAAAAATGATGTAAACATGTTTTTTGTTACATAAAAAACGATTTTTAAAAAGCTATTTGGTTTGGTTTTGAAGTTATATAATAAGTGATGCATTATCTATTTCATCTCATCATATCTTTTAGTATTTCATCATTAATTTTATAAAAAGCATTTCATCTGAGTCGTCTAATCAAACTTAATCTCAGCTATCCACTTCGTGTTTCTTAGTCACTCGACCGTAAGAGCATGTTTGGCTTTCCCTTTAGAAGTGTTTTTGGATCCCAAAACCTAGGTTTGAGAAAATGGTTGCAAAACATGAGATTTTTCTGAAAAAGCGCATTTGGAACCAAAATCATGGTTTTGTGGGTGCCTCTCTTTTCTAGCTTTATTATGCATTAGACACTTTAACTTAACCACTTGAGACCATTACATTAGCTAGAATTAGTCACTTAGGCGAATCTTAAAATTCACAGTTGATTTACTATTCCTTTGGAAACTTAAAATTTTGGCCCAACTCTGAAAATTCACAACTAATTCTAGAAAATGAAAGCTTTCTCAATCCCTTATAAGGGAAAAATACTCCTTGGACCAAAGTAAGGCTCAATCAAAGCTGAAAAGAGTTGGAAAAATCACTGTTCATTTGGTACACAATGGGGGATTTTGTTGTTGCGAACTTTTCTATCGAAAAAGGGAACTTGCTCTCTAACCATGTTCATTGTGGCAAACTAATCTAGAATGCACTTCTCTAGGGAAAACTTTGAATTTCACCAGGGCAAACTTTGCTGCTGTGTATTGTTTGGTTTTTCAGCTTAACTTCAGAAATGTATAACCTTATGCACACAAGTTCAAATTGAGCAAAATAAGACTCTGTAGAAAGCTTATGACAAGATCTACTTGCAAAATTTCATGGCAATTGGATTCCATTTGCTCAAATTATCCCATTTTGTTACAATTAAGGGCTTTAAACCTTTATATATCCAAGTTACATGCTCCTTTTCTTTTCTTGCTATATTTCACATCACAACACACTTTTTATATCACATAACACCAAAATGATTTAGTGTAGTGTTTAATTTACATTTATCCATAATTTGCACAAAAGCCACACAAATATACATCAAAAGTCATAGACAACACAATATGTGCAAATTTCTAACTTCATGGAAGCCATCACCACTTACTCATGGATTTCCTTGCCTTTACTCTTTGAACTTGTGCCTTTTGGTTATCATTGAAAAGGATGAGATTTCGAAGAAATCCCAGTAGTAAATATTTCTAACAAAACATTAACATGCATGATTAATTGAATATAAACTAGTATGCCATGACATGAACAACAATACCTTACTTCTAACATTTTTGCACAAGAGCAAGGTAATCATTGCTTAGCTACAACCATGCACACTTACAAGCAAGAATTTACATGTCAAGTGCCTACAACCACACATCAATTATGGCCAATAACATACACAACAATCAATGTAGAGTGGATTTAAGTTATAAGTTTTGTTACCTTAAATTGCTTGACTTTCCAATGTGGCTTGAGTTGGCTTCCTTTCTTGCACTTTAGGATTCTTCTTGGTAATTCACACTCCTATACCACATGATGTATTTGGCATCAATAATAAGCCATTTTCCATGCATTATATCACTTGACAACATAAACTTAACCAATTAAGGTTCTTAGATTCTAACTTTGGCAATTGAGGTTTTAATGTTTCCAAAAGTGTGCTCTTGATCTTACCTTTCACAATTTCTCATTCTAAATCCATTGGAAGCATCAAAATACCCAAAATCATCCTTCTTTCCCTCATAACTACAGATGGACGAAATTCATAGCCAATTAAAGGAAAATGAGGTTTTGCAATATCTCTTTTCATATACATGCATAACCTCAATTCTACGTCCATTCCTCATCATTAATTAACATGAAAACATGCATATATATGCCTAATGAATTTTGGTTAGCCTTAAAGAATGAGGTTTTCATACCATATTCTAAAAACTACTTCAAATCAACTCAATCAAAGCATCCACATGTAGCAAATCATGTAGTGAGTTGATCTAAAACACTTATTGCTTCCAATTTCTACTTTTTCTCATTTCCTCTCTCTAGACCTCCCAATAACCCTTCTTGAAACTCATCATACACAACCCTAGAGAGAAAACTAAACTGATAGAAATGAAGAATAAGGCTCAAAATTAGATTATATGGAAAAATCAAGCATAAATTTTAACTTTACATTGATTCTTGCTTGATTTTCACCTCCTTCTTGCTTGTTCTTCACCACAGCTGCTTTTCTCTCTTTCTTCAAGTTGGAGCACAAAAATGAGGAGCAAAAATGGGCTTGGAAGACTTAAAGAAAATCTGCACAAGTTGTTTAATGAGTGTGGGACCCAATTACACTGCTAGAGTCACTTTCTACGAATAAAAGCTATCCCTTTTTCTAAATATCTTCATTTGCTTTTAGTCTTCAAATTTGAAGACTCCAGGTGGCACTCTCTCCAACCCACAATCTTCTTTTCAAAAAGCAACTTGTTTTATCTGATTTCCGTCTACCGGAAATGCTTGTTGAGAATTTTTTGATCACTTGACCAGTTTTGTATCACCAAAAATTGCCAAAATTCAACTGATCATGTCATGATTTTTCTCATCTCAAATAGCCTTCAAATATGCTTTAAATAAATTTTCTCCCAAAAACCCTAATTTGAAGATTTTCAGCCTTTTGTACTGCTATTCCGGTAAATTGTTGCTAACTGAAGGCTGAAATCAATTTTATAAAATAGAGCATTTTCCAAGCTATTTTTCATCATTTTACAATATATTTTTGAGGTCTTTAGGTATTTTAAATAATTATATTTGGCTGTAAATCCAAAAATTATCCTAATATTAAATGACCTTAAAAATTCCCACAAAGGTTATTTTAGTCATTCTAACGTTAACTGGACATCAATCCATGAACAGTAAATTTTTCTTTACATTTCAGAACCTGGGGTCATTTTTTGATATTTTGGTCATCTTTTCCCAAAATGACCATTATATCCCTGACTTTTCCCAAAATAACCATTTTGTCCTTATGTTTTCTGAATTTTGTAAAACAGCATTTATGGACTTCCTTCCATATCTTTTCACTCTCTGCACCCTTAATATCTCTATAGCCCTTAGTTTAACCTTTATTCTGGTTACAGAAAAATGAGGATATTACAATGTGAGTCACACAAACATACTTAGATTCTTCAGAATAGCTTTTAACCCATAAAACCATGGTTTGGGGGTGGAAACAATGCTTTTCCAAAAAGCTATTATTTACCACTTTTTCAGAAGCTATTCTCTAAAATAACTTTTACATAAACCGAGATAGAATCTATTCTCCAAAAGCTAATCCAAACATACCATAAGAGTTAAGCTTCATAGAGTTGATGCAATTATTGGTCGGAGTCCGTACAACCAGTTCAAACGACTATATTGAATTTTTCATTCCAACGGCTTTACTATTCAAAATTGTGATGATAGGTTCCAATGACTATATCAATTGATGATTGTATTGTTTCATTGACTCTTCTTTTTTGTGCAACAGCTCTATGGGTTTATTTCCTGGTTCTCTTTTGATTTATTGATCTCATTGCTCACCCTCCAAACACATTTCTTTGCCATACAAGTGTGTTCGCTCTTTTAATCTTCACTTATGCCATTGGGTGCTATTTGGTGGAAATCTATTCTTGCTCAGCTACTGGTATGTCTCAATAAACAATATTCTGGATTTAGTTTTAAATTTTGAGTTAATGAATTGATTTTATGGATAATAGTCTGATCAGTTAAGGGTTTAAGAGTTATGCAACACTATTTGCATGTGATAGTTCTAGTGGAGAACACTATTGTTGAATCGTAATGCAAGAAGAAGAATAAAATTGAAATTTAAATATTTATTTAGATTGTATAGGGACTCTTCCCTCCTTCTAAAACTCAACTTTTGGCTAATCCTATCATCAAACAACCAAAAAAAAAATGAAACAGCCAAAAGTTCTACCGTTGTTTGTGATTACATTAATATGATTGATAATTAATTTTATGTTTGGCGCCATTGTTGGGGAGACACGATTGCTTAGGATTTTTAGTTAATTAAGTGTCAATTTTAAATTTTTTGGTGTGTTATTGTGTATTTTGTTGGATTTTAGCCTAGAATACCTTTGTATTGCTAACTGTGATAATATTCAAATTGAAATTTAGTTTTTGCTACTAGCTACTTGTTTCCAATTGTGTTTATAAGGCTGGAATTTCAATTTTTTACAAATAAATATTCCATTTTTCTTTCACTCTATTTGTAAAGAATTTTTGTTGGAAGCTTAAACAAATATTTTTTTCCTTTAAAATTTTTGTTGCTGGTTGTTATTGTATTGGCTTGTCGATTGGTTTTACTTCTTTAGCAACTGAGCATCATTGAGTTTATGGAGAATGGTGTTGATTACTTGAAATTCGATTAACTTCCTATCTTGAATTTAATTGGTATTGGTTGAACTTTCATATTAGTCTAATATTCTTTAACCTTGTGGACTCATTGATTGAATCGGATATGCTCTTCTGGGTAATTTTAACTGTTGTGACATGCTTGTTTGTAAAACCTCCATATGAATTAGCTGAAATTTTCATTCCCTTTGTTAGAAAAAAATTGCATGATTCTCAAATTCTGTCAAATTTTAACACTCTACTTTTGGTCATTGCATGTAACAGAATTTTTTAGATTATCATATATTGTATACTTTGCTTCAAATCAAATTCACTCATTGGAATATTGGCTTTTGACTGTTCATGCAAAAATTGGTGCATCTTATTGCTTTTAGCTTGTTGGAATATTAATCCTGAACTGAAAATTATGTGGAAGAAGATTTTTGAAACCTAGTTTGCATCTGTAAACACTGTGCACGCCTCTTTGCAATTTCTATGTTATATTGCCCTCTTGAAAAATCTATTTCATGAATTGGTATGAATGGCTTCATTTTTACACATTATGTTTATTACACATTTTTGGTTGAAATTTTGTGTTGTATTTGTTTTTAAAATTAAGCAATATCAAGTCTAAACATGCTGAAAATAGCATTTTTTTTATTTTGAAATCAAGCAATATGAATTATGAACATCCTGAAAATAACATTCACCCTTAATTGAAGTTGTTCATATTTTTAAGCTATTCTCCATTCTGTACCTCTTTTCAAATCTGAGGTGCTATTTGCAAGTTGCAAAAAACTTTCATTGTGCAGTTTAGATTCAAATTTCTCTTTAGACCAAAGTGATTGAGCATATGAACACTAGTTTTGTTGAGTAAAATTTTGCAGCATAATGTTGTTACTCTACAAGAGTAATTTTTGGCCATCACTTTGGCTATTTGTTTGTTGAAATAATATTAAATTTTTGAATCGCTAGCAGAGTACATTGATCACTAAAATTCTATCCAAATACCTAAATTTGGGCAGTATCTGACTTCTCTTTACTGCTTTTGAGAAGACTACCCTTAAAGAATGTCACTTAACTACTGCTTAACATCAATTGCTACACGTTTTTGACCAATTTATAGATAAGAACTATACCATTGCAATATGTTCATTACTTTCTCATGTCATTTCATTCACTAGCTGAATAAATCATTTTGGGAAACTAGCACAATTGGGTTGAGTTATTGCATTTTTATTGGCAATGTGTATTTTTGCACTATTGTTTGAAATTTGTGCATGATTGTTTGCTGAATCAAATGTAACTAGATCTCATTATTCTTGACTTTTCATGCTGAAACATTGACTTTTTGAGATATAAAATACCTTGTAAAGTTTGACTTTTGAATGACTAACTGCATTTTGAGCATATTATCACTCTAAAATTTTTGTATATTCAAATATTCTTGCTGAGAACACTATGAATATTGACCATCCATTGTTGCATTGCATTTCTTGCTGCATTTTTCACATACTCAAGTCATAATCATTGACTTCTAACTAATTCTTTGATGACTAACTTGTTCTCTACACTGGTTTTTATTCTTGGTAACTCTTGTATCCGAATACATTGTGCAAACTGTGACTCATTACTGAATTATTTTAGACTTGAGTGCAATTAAGTTTTAGACAATGTCAATACGTTTTGAGATATTCTCTCATCTTTTTGTCATGGCTTAGAGTTGTCATAATGAAAATTTTAATGCCTATCATTCTATGTCTTATAATTTTCCTAATCATGAGATAAATTGCATGAATTCTTCTTCCATATCTCAATAACCGGAGGATTCATAGTGCCGCTATTGGAACTCGTGTTGGCATGATGAATGGGATTGCCTTCAAAAACCGCAGAAGCCTCATATTACATATTCAACTTGGTAATCACCTTGTCATTATTGTCATTCACCTTGGCACATGGTAAAATTTTGTTCTCATAATGATTTTCTATGGGAAATGTGTGATCTCTAAGATGCATGACATCATGCATTGGTCCATGGAGAAATCATGTTTGGGATTTCAAGAGAGAGAGAACAAGAAAGGGAGGACATTGTTGGTTCAATGAACATGCTCCTCAATAATATGAAACGGAAGAATTCCATAGGCAAAGAAGGAACGGTCTCCAAGTGAAGAGCAAGAAACTCGAGTCAATGTTACCACTGTTGTAACTAAAATTGAACCTAAAAGTGGAGCACCATCTATAGATTCCAATAGCATTTTAGACCATGAACTGAAAATTTGTATAACAAGTCAATGTAGTGAAGCTTAAACATTGTAAAATACTAAGATTTTTCAATCCTTAAGGAAGAGTTCACCATTGTAGTGCATGTTTGTAAGTGGAAAACTAGATGAAACCAAGAATCATAATGCACAATTTAATGATAAAGGTGGTTTATTTGGTGCAACAACAAGTTACACAAGTTTTTCCTTCTTATACATTTGAACATTCAAGGGATGAAAAGCATCAACAACTCATTGTAAGTGTTGCTGGAAATGTTGGAGAATTAAAATACTTGGTTGATGTCATTGAGATGAATTTGATCAAGTGGACTCCATACCACTAGCGTCAGCTTCAGGCTTTTTTTTTTTGCATAGATAAAAGCACTTTGGGCTTCCTTGAGCTTCAAATGTTCATTGCCCCATAAATTGCAATCTGATTTCTCTAGTTTTCTGGATCTTTCTTCCTTTAGGTGTATTAACTCCATGCATGTTGGGAATGCTAAGGCTGAAAGTCTCATGCTGCATCAAGAAGGTGTTGTTATAGTTTATAAGGTCGAGATACAAATCCCACTCACCCATGAATTTCAAAAACTTCAAGAGGTTAAGTAAGTGCAAAGTATTGAATCTGAAAGCAAATATGGAAACTACCATCACATGAAGCTTCACCTTGCAAAGTTAAAGGTATATACGAGTGTATGCACATCAATTGAGCATATTAACAATGACCAACAGCTGCAATATTATGGGAAGCTTCAAAATTTCAAATATTCTCACCATTAACAGGGAGCTATTTGACTGTAAATATTTGAGTTGACATACTTCACTTCATCCAATGATAAACTCTATTGCCTTGATTTGGAATATGTCTTCATGAATCTTACATGTATGCATGGCTTTTGAAAAGAAATCCTTTCTTGTGAGTTACGTCCAAATATAATTATATAGGAGGAGCATGATTACTTTCTTCCTAGTTTTCATTGATTATACTATGCTTAACTTATGCTTGCCACCTTCCTTGTAGGAATTTACTTGGGGAGCACTCAAGGGAACCAATCTACACTGTATATATTGCAGCCTCAATCCGGAACCACCACTGAGGAAGATTAACAAAGGATATTAAAGAAGTTTCATATTCTCATCTGGGATGAGAATTCTACCACTAGAGTTTAAGGAGATTTTGTCTACACAATTGTCCCCTTCCTCTCTTACAGTAATTGTATTGATTAATTAATTACTTTATGATCTTCATTGTTAAGAACACATGTATGTGGGTTTTTTTTTGGGGGGGCTAATTTAGTTAGATGATTATGCTGCCTATGCCATAGTTCTTGCTACATATTTGAATTACATTGCCTAATCCTTAGTTTATGCTTGCATTGAGGACAATGCAAGAGGTAACTGTGAGGGAAGGTTTTGTTGGTCGTTTACTAGTAGCTATTTCTGAATTTAACAACTGCTTTCTGATTGAAAAATTACCTTGGCTTGCAGTTTTGATTGATTTTCTTGACAAATGGTTTAGTTTAAGTAACCAGAAGAATTGAATCAAGGTTTTGTTTGTTGCAAATCGATTGAATCATTAGTTGAAAAGTTAGAGGCATGGTGTAAAGTATTTTGATTCATTAGAATTGATCTTGTGTGTGATTTAACTTTCTATGAGGAGGCCTAGAATGCATAGCCTTGTTCGAAGGATTTGGGCTTTATTTCCATTCAAATTAATTGTGTGCATTCCACATATCCTCTAGAACTTGTTCTCCTTCTTGATCAAGACCACATAATTGCACTTCGCAACTTGAGCCATTCATTTTTTTTTAAGTCATCATGCCCAAGTGAATGCTATGAATGTGTTGTCAAATTTGAAGTGCTGTTGACACATTTTGGACAAAAGCTATAAAAAAAACTAAAGTTTGTAATGAATGAATCATGGTCATTATTTACATGTGATTACATCATTATACAGTCATGAAAGGTTTTGTGCGTGTGTAAACGTACTTATGTAAAGAAAATGCAAAATGGGAAAGGAAGACAAGAAAAAGGGAAAAAAAGAGCAAGAGGAACAAAAGGTGAAGAAGGAAAGAAAGAATATAGAAAAGATAGATAAGGTGCAGCGTAGCACTTGCCCAATGCTATATCAAGTCCTACTTTAGAATTGTACTAAGATACTAATTAGAACCCATCTACTTCAGATTGTCCTTACTGTTTGATTCATGCATGTCATTGTTGCATTGAATTTTAGCTGTTGATTTGAAGATTCTTATCTGCTTACATCACATGCATAGTACTTAATTGAAAATCTTATTCTCTCCTTTCTATTTTACCATATTTCCACATAAAAGACATTTTCATTCATTCATTAATTCTTATGCTACAAGAGTGGTGGAGATATTAGAAGTTTTATGAGCCTAAGTTTTGCTTGCCTCGATTAAATTGAGTATTTTGATTAATTTCCTTGTATATTATGAGGATTGTGACTGATTTGAAGGCTTTGATTAATTGAAAGTGTAGCATCCACATTTTTGAACTTGTTTGATCTCTTTTCTCTATTGCCTTATATATGTGAACTAGCTCATGATTAATTATTTTGTCCTAGGAGTGCCAAAGCTTTGTTCCTCTTAATCTTATTCTACAGATATTTTTTTTTGTTATTTATGCACAAGTGGGCTACTTACATTCTCTTCCCTATCTTTGTGTTTTCCTTTTTCCATCACAATTATTTTGGTCATATTCCATTTTTATTAAATTTGGTATAAGATAAATCTTAAGGAGTTTGAATCCCATTTAGGGGAGTAATTTTATTGTTGTGTTCCACTTTAACTCCATGTGAATTTATTAGTGATAATGAATGTATTTTTTCAAAGTTATTTTCCTTTAAATGATTTATCATTAGATTGCTCCCGCTTCAAAGTTATGAAAATTCATTTCCATATTGTTGCTATTTTTGGATTGATATTGTAGCCATATTTTTGTGGTATATTATAATTTCTTTTGTTTGATTCAATTTTGTTCAAAGGGAGGGGCATTGTAGTTGCACCTCCTTTTTCTAGTTTGTATTCCTTGTGTTGGCTATTTTTGGAATGTGATTATTACTTGATTGTTGAATTGTTTTTTATTAGTTCTTTTGCTTAATAAAATTTTGTTTGAAAGTTTGGATGTCCAAATTGGTGCTTGATTTTAGATATTTGTATAATGGTGGTTGCTAGAATTATATGGTTTGTTTGCTGTGATTACTTTTACTTGTTATCAAAGGGTGTGAGTTTGTAGTTGCCTCCTCTTTCTAGGTTACATTCATTTTGTATTCATTATTTTTAGATTGTTATTGCCACTAGATTACTCTGTTTGCCTAAAGTTTTGTTTGAATGTTTGGATGCTTTTTGAGGGCAATGTTTTAGGATTTCCTCTTGTATGTAGGCTTTTTGTTTATCTAGGGTTCAAATCCCTCTCTTCCACACCTTTACCGAATTCATCAATATTATTGACCACAATGTTTCAAATAAAAAAGGGTACCATTATTCCAACTTTGTTTGATGTGGATTCTCTATTCCTAATTTATGAAATATTGCAAATACTCGAAAGAGGGGGCAAGGAAAGAAAATCTTCCTACCCGATTCATGTTTATGATTGATGAATGAATGGGAGAGAAAATCCCAACATCAAACACCTTACCCCCTTTTTTCTTGTAGTTGTTTTTGAATTTTTGTTGTTTTTTATCATGGTTACTTTTATTTGTCACCGGGTTTTACCATGGGAGTGGGCTTGTAGTTGCCTCTTCCTTCAAGGTTGTATTTATTTTGTATTTATTATTTCAAGACTGTAATTGCTACTAGATTGCTCTGTTTTGTTTATTGGGATTTTTTTCTACTTAATAAAGTTTTGTTAGAATGTTTGGATGTCCTCAAAGGGCCATATTTTAGGATATCCTTGTGTGACTTTTCCATACTTTTGTAGTTATTTATTGTGATTTCTTTTGTTTGCTACCGATTTCTACCTTGGGAAAGGGGTTTGTAGTTGCATCCTCATTCTCAAAACTGAATCAATTTTTGTATTTTCTATTTCTAAATTGTGATTGTTACTAGATTATTGTGTTGTGTTTGCTTGCTTGCTTGTTTGTTTGTTGTGATCTTAGAGTTTTTCTCCCGTGAATGTTTTTAGAATTTTGTTGTTGATTTTTGTTTATACCTTCAAGGGGTACTTTGTATTATTGACTTATCTCTATATTTATTTTTGTTTTCTATTTATGGATCGTGTTTTTATTTGCTATATTCTTTTATTTGTTTATTGTGGTTTCTTTTGTTTGCTACGGATTTCTACCTTGGAGAGGGGTTTGTAGTTGCCTCCTCAATCTTGAGGTTGTATCAATTTTTGTGTTTGCTATTTCTAGATTGTGATACTAGATTATTGTGTTGTGTGTGTTTGTTTGTT
>QFDD01002812.1:0-13442 GCA_006871305.1 Vachellia collinsii | reverse complement strand
TTTTCACATTTTCATTATTGTGTGGGAAAGATCGAAAGAGACATGCACGGCCGTCAAAACAAAATAATCAAAACATCTTCATCAAAATTGATCTCAGAAGAGTAACAATTTAACTTACATCCAATAATCAAAGTGTTTATAAATCAATGACACCCATCAACTTTGGGTAAAAGTGCTGAAAAGTCATTATTTTCTCACAACTTCTTTTCATGGATGCAGTGCTGATAAGTGCCATTTTGGGGGTGGGGTGGGTGGGGGGCGGGGCACCTTCGTATGCACAACAAAATAAAAACTCGTGTCCTCATAGAGGCTAAACCCCGTTAATTAAATAGTGATGCTTTTTTTTTTTGACAAGGAAACCATTTAAATAGCATTTTTCCTAAAAACAAAAATAGAATAAGGTAGAACTAGTTAAGGAATATAGAAAAGGTTTATGTCTAACCTTATTTCAAAAGTTTTCTCCTCGTATTAATGTTTCATTAGAAGTTTCAAAATAAAGTAATGATTTTACATTCTATTAAAAAATTAATATTGATTATTAAAAATTAATGTTGATTAGTAATATTTTTAACGATACATACCAATTGTTTTATTTTAAAACTTCTGGAACAATATTTCTTCAAAAACAAATTTTTTTAGATGAATTTACACCTTAATTCATAAAAATTAGAGTGCTTATCCAATTTGGATACTCGGTACTTACAAAAAATGAATGTAAATGACATTTAAAAGTGACAAAAATAAGAAACAAATAAGGAAATGTTTAGCACACACAATAATCTATATATACACATGTTTCTTTTTTGTGTTCCTCCTTGGCATGGAACAAACAAAAATCATCATCAGATCCCTAAAAATTATGAAATTAAGTTGAAATTCTATGAAATGTGGATTATATTGTTTCAAATATCAGATTCCCCTCCAATGCAGTTGCATACGTGGCCTCATCTTCCTTTAGCATCCTTACAACCACCGTTGGTGTTATTAACCTTGTCACCAACGTTGTCATTATCTACCCGAACCGTTCGAACCTTAAACCGATCCAGCTTCAAATCAGACCCGCCGCCAGCAAGTGATCGCTGGCCAACACTCAAACTTCTCTGAATCGTGTTCACCTTCCGCTTCGATTTGATCCCAGAGAACAAAGCTCCGATTTTATTGAACAGTTCCTCAAATTCCTCATGAAGCCCAGAAGGAACAATCTTCTGAAACGTCTCTGATCTTCGATAATACAGATGCCTGAAGAATTCCAACAACCTCGCAATCCTCGGATCTGCTGATTTCCCTGCCTCTGTCTGGAACCCATAGTACTGATCGCACATGTCCTCGAAATCATTCTTGAACATGCCACTTGGGGTTTTTCTCAGAGGAGTTTTGCCGAACACTTTCGCTTCTTCAATAGGTGGCATCGCTTGGCTGTGATATTCTCTTGCTTCTTTCAATAGATTGCTTCTTGGGGGTTACAGGGTCGGACACGTTTTGATGTTGATATGTTTAGACTTTGTGCAAAGATTTAAACTTTGAGCCGTGTGTCTGTATATATAGAGGGGAGGGTACCGTGGTGTGCAAGCTTGGGAGGAGATTTGAAGAATCAAGGTTACATAAGAATTCCTAGACATTTTCTTTTTGTCTTTCGCAGATGCTGACGACTCAGAATTTCTAGATGATTGCAAAAAGACCAAGTGGTTTGAAAATTCGACTTGTTGTGAGGAAACAAGTAAGCTCTTAATTAAGACTTGTACTTTTGTTACTTAGAGATGTGGGTTGCTTGCAGATTTAGGATTTCTGTTCTTGGAAACTTGGACAGGACATATGTCACACATTTCTTAAACATGTTTAAAGGAAAATCGACCACAAAAAAAAAAAAATGCTTGGATGAAGCTTTTTTGGGCAAACCATAGCAATCACTAATCTTCTCAAACCGTATATATAACTCAGTCCTTGAACTTTGACTCGGTGTAATTCAGTCCCTATAGTTTTGACATGTTTGTAACTCAGTTCCTATAATTTTAACTATTTTATAAGTTAGTCTATAACATTTTATTATATATATGATTTATTTTCTAAAATATAGAAATTAAATTATAAAATGGTGAAAATTATAGAGACTGAGTTATAACTGAGTTAAAATTATAGATATTGAGTTGTATCGAATCAAATTTAGAGATTGATTTACAATCAGATCAAAAGTTGACGGACTAAAAAATTAATTTTCCTAATATTTTTAAATAATCTTCTCAACTAATCAAGAGTCATCTAAATCAAATTCTTCACCACAGTAAAAAAAAGTACGTGAGTCTTTATTACTCACATTAATCAAACTTTAGTTAATTAAAAGCTAATGTTTTTGTAGTTTTATTTTGAACACTTCAAGGCCTACTTGAAGGTTAACTCACTGATTCATAGGGAACACTTGAAACATGTTAAAAAAAAAAAAGCTTATTACTCCTCTAATTCTTAATATAAAGCAATTTTTTTTATCTAATTCAATAAAATTAAAGAAATTAAATAAATTACAATCACAATAAAACCTTATACATTATCAATTTTAATTTCTCAATTCACAAGTTCCATTTAGTAATCCACGAGATCTCACTCACAACAACATTTTACAAAAAAAAAAAAAATAAATTGATTATAATTCAATTACAATACAACCTTGGAAATCAACAAGGGTAAAATGTGAATTTAATTCATCCAGTAACTCTGCAAAACAAATTCTCAGTCACAGCAATACCCTACGCGCGCGCCCGCGCACACTTAGCTTAGAGCCTCAATCCCTCTTCCTCACTCCCACGCGTCAGGCGGCGGCGTCACTCCACCCTCAGTCCGGCAGTCCCTCAGGCCCTCATGAAGCATGTAGGAAACAAAGTTGTTTGAGAATATATTTCTTTTTCATTCTTATATTATTATTATTTTTTTTTGACAGTGAAAGGCTAAAGCAAACCGACACTAACTCTCACACACTAAAGCCACATTTTCTTTTTCATTCTTGTCTGTGTAATTTGGATCATATGATCAAATTATCAATCTAGGTGCTTGACACATTATCATCAGATGGAGGAGCGATCGGTGAAATAATATAATCATGACTCTAAAACTTTTGATTTATTAATAAATGAAAATAGTATAAGTTTTATCCTTTCAATTATGTACAAACTTTATATTTTATCTCCATTTATAAATGTAAGATTCAATTTATAGTTGAGATAAATCACTGTCAATTGAATTTATTGATCAAGAAGTTTCATTTCTCTACTCAATGCGTTGACAATGGTTGGCCCTGCATGGCTTTGTTTTGTCAGCTTCATCTTTGTTATGAAATTATATGCAAATGTGGATGTCCATAGAACACTTTGGATTCCTCTTAGCCCATGTTATCCTTCTAAATGCCAAAATCCATAACCTCCCTAATGAATTGTTTGAGAGGAGTTTCTAATAGTTATGTTGTATCATAATGTGGATTGATTCCAATGCCTTTATGTTGTATCATAATGTGGATTAATTCTTATGTTTATGACATTGTAACTCTTGGAAGGATTTGGAGCCTATAAATAGAGTTGTAACACAAAGGGTTGGATGGAGATGGAATATGTAATGAAATGAAAGAAAGCTTCCCTTTATTCTCTCCCTCAACTTTCTCTCATCTTATCCATCTCTCTATCTCAATTCTTTGCATGTTCTTTTATTTTTCACAACACGTTATCAGCACGATACTCTATCGGATGAGTTCTCAACATCTTGTTAATTCTTGTAGATTTTTGTTTGTTGCATAATGATATCTAGATTGTGTGGTATGTAAGATTTTTTTTCTTAGAGTTACTTTAGCAACTCCCTCTACTTTCTCTTACTGCATCTTTGATTTATTTACTCTTGATCAATCTGGGATAATCTGATGAGCCACTGTATGGAATTAGTTGATTCTTTTTACCGGATGTTTTTAACACCGGATTCCATGGCTAGGATTGGAGATTGTTGTTATTATTCTATCTTATTTCAATTTTTCTTCACAAGTTCTTTGATATTATTGATGTTATTTTAGTTTTGGTTTGGATCCATATTGATCAAATTTAATATTTTGAAAGTATGACCTGAAGTCATATTATTATATGGCCAGAAGCCATATCCATTTCATTTCTTGAAATGATATAACTAGAAGTTATATCAAATGGCCAGAAGCCATATATTTTTCCTATCTGACAATATAGCCAGAAGCTATATTCATTTAATTCCTTATTATATGGTCAGAAGCCATATACTTTTGTTAGATGGTCAGAAGTCACAAGATTCATTTATCCTGAAGATAAATAACTAAAAGTTATATAATACTGACTTCTTATCATTGGCCTAAAGCCATATGATTTTAACTTTTGTTATAATATTTTACTTTATATTATTTTTTTTATCTTTACGAATTTTATTTAATTATCATTCATGTTATTATATTTGCATTGTTACATTTTCTTTTATTTTCTATTTTATTCATTGTTATTTATTTTATGTTATTTATTTATTGTTATTATAGTAAACCAGAAGTTTACTGACCAAGACAAATTTATTGTTGGCATGAGTTGTTTGATCATCCAAGTCATATGTACGATGCAATATATATTCAAAAATCTCAAAAATTATGAACTAATATCTATTGAAGAACCAGAAGATTCTTCATGAATAGCCAACATATTATATAATTCAAAAGTTATTATGTGCTGCTTGTTCTCAATAGAATATGAATTATGAGAAGATCATTAGTTATGATTTGAAATGGATCTCTACATTTCTGGAAATATTTTTAACTCATATGGGCCCATTCAAAAGGCACGTAAACCATACAAGTATTGAATACACTTGATAGATGCATCTAAAAAAATGGTTACATGTATAATCATTATTAGCTTGCAGCCTGAAGTTTGCAAGTTTGTTTAAATAAAATTCATGAGTGTGCAATTTCCAGAATATACGATCCATAAATTATTTGTTGAAGCCTCCGTGTATTGCTTGATCAATACTTATGAGAACAAGATTTCCTCTTCAATGTTGGCATATTTGATTTGATATATTGCAACACTTATACACATTAAGACAACAAAATTCTCCCCGAGAAATTGGCTTTTGGTTAGGAGTCAGATATTTTCCATCTTAAATATTTTAATGTGCAATGTTTATTCTTATTGATCCACCAAATGCACATAGATGGAAAGTTGAGATAAATGTTGGGCAAGATTCTCCTCCTTGTTTGTTTCTAAATGAAACCAAAATGGTGTTTCTAAAAGGAACAAATGGGTTTATGAGACTTGTACTGCATTATTGGTTATAAGACAAAGTTTTTTCACATGAGGGGGAGAAATTGAGTAGCTGGAAAATAAAATACATTGAATGCATTATTAATATCAAATGTAGATCCTCAGAAATAATAGTATGAACCAGAAGTTCATCGAATATTGCATTCATGATATATAGCAAAATATTTGTCAGATTCAATTACTGACCTAAATGAGAATTACTAATTCTCATATTCCAGCTAAAAATGTTCCAATTAATATAAATAAGAATGAGACATGTCTGAAGCATGGAAAATCAATAGGTTCCAAATATAACACTTTGGATAAAGAGGAGCATATTTTAAGATGATCATATTGAGGAGGTTGACACTCTAGAAGAGGTTAAGACATAACTAATTGCAAAAACCTCAAGAGAGGATCAGGTACCTAAAAAGTAATATTGAGATTTTGATAAGTTATGTCGCAATAAGAAAGATGGAACCGAAAAAATAAAGTTGTCGACAGCAGTTTTGATAATAATATCACATGATCAAATGAGGATCTTATACATAAATCTGTCATACAAAGTAGACAGAAAAGTGATTGGTCATGATCAGAAGTAAAAGGAAAAGACGCATTGAAAAAATGATTGTGTTATTTCAATGTTAGAATTATGGACCTGCAGTCCAAACACATGAAATACAAAGTTATTATATAATATGCTAACATTTATGTGAAAACAAAGATTTTCACAATGGTATAATAGTTATGATGATATATAATGTATATTATTTTGTGGTGGATGAAAAATAATTACTAGTCTGGCAAAATATATGAAAAATATGTGTCTATTGAATATTGTTAAAGCCTATGCATATGGCTCATTGGACGGTGAAATGTGTATCAGAATGCTTAAAGGATATATAACGCCGAAGCATGTCTGAGAAAATAATTCAATATATAAAATGTTATGTGGATTAAAGATTTTGAGTATATATTTGATTGAAAAATGTATAGAATAAATCAACATATCCTGAAGATATGGTAAATAGATACATTTATTCGACATATCTAGAAGATATGATCGAGAAATACATTTTAACATATAATTTGATCACAATGCATCTGTTTAGTTCAGATGGAAAAAAGATCAACTATCTGAAAAATAATTGATGACATTCGCATTCAAGAAATATATTTTAATGATAATATGTGATATTGCCATCAGAAAGTGATATTGTCATCAGGGGAAGTAAAAGCGATGTTATCAGGGGGAGTAAAGATTATGCTGTACTCCTTTTTCCTTAACTAAGGTTTTGTCCCACTGGGTTTTCCTGGTAAGGTTTTTAATGAAGCAGCTTCAATATATATATTGTGTACTCTTTTTCCTTCACTGGGTTTTTGTCCCATTGGGTTTTTCCTAGTAAGGTTTTAATGAGGCACAACATTTGTTTATGGACATCCAAGGGGGAGTGTTATGAAGTTATATGCAAATGTGGATGTCCATAGAACACTTTGGATTCCTCTTAGCCCATGTTCTCCTTCTAAATGCCAAAATCCATAACCTCCCTAATGAATTGCTTGAGAGGAGTTTCTAATAGTTATGTTGTATCATAATGTGGATTGATTCCAATGCCTTTATGTTGTATCATAATGTTGATTAATTCTTATGTTTATGACATTGTAACTCTTGGAAGGATTTAGAGCCTATAAATAGAGTTGTAACACAAAGGGTTGGATGGAGATGGAATATGCAATGAAATGAAAGAAAGCTCCCCTTTATTCTCTCCCTCAACTTTCTCTCATCTTATTCATCTCTCTATCTCAATTCTTTGCATGTTCTTTTATTTTTCACAACAATCTTTAATTTTGGCAAAATTTTCTCCATCAATTATGGTAAAGCACAAGACATGTATGTTACTGCTTGCTGCCTTAATATAAATTATTGATGATGATTGATGAAGTTGAAAGCTTGTGTTGTATTGTATGAACTTAACTTTAAGTGTTTATTGTTATCGATATTGTTGTAAGGGTATTGTTAGGGGATGTTAAATTGTTGTTTTATTTAACAAAAAAAAGTTAAAAGGGCCTCACAAATCGGAGTGATTTTGGCAATTGGGCCTAACAGGCTGGCTCTTTTAGGCTTTAGCCCATGAAGGGTTGGCCCAAATTGCCAACTATAATAGTTGTCATTTATCAAAATTTTTTAAATCTTCTTTTGAATTATGAATTAGTTAAAAGTGTACCACAAATTTGGTTTTTCAGTATTATAAAAGAATTGTATGAGGATCAATTCTCCCAAAATTAAATACTTGTCAAATTTTTAAAAGCAAAATAGAAAGACTAATGAAAAAAATTCAAACCAACATACCTACTTTTTACTAAATAATAAGAATAAAATAAATAAATAAATAAATATTTTGATCATACAAGAATAGATCTGTCAAGAGGTTCATTAATAATTGTATAGTTAAAAACACCGGTTAAGGTGCAATCAACACATAATTTTTTTTTTAAAAAAATGCATAATCACTATAATCATGGCCCCACCAAATATTAAATTAAATTAAAACTATAAATATATTAACAAATAAGAGCTTGGGAAAATGCCAAAAAAAAGGCCATTGAAATTGGGATAGGATAATTCAGAGTTTTTAATTTCCATATTCCCAAATCATGTCCCTAGACTAAATAGGGATTTTGAAATCTTTGCGAAAAGACTATATTGCTCTGAGAAAAAATGATTGAAGCAAGGAAAAGATGGAATTGATACACGTGCGGAAAAAACCACGAAAAAGTTGGCGAAAGGCGACTGGGGAAGAAGGTTGGAAAGTTGCCAACGGTAAGTTACTTTCCCATCATTGTCTTCCCCTTGTTGCATCCATTCTCTGGGTGGATGGTATGTCTTGCAGATGGCTTTCATATTATTCTCAGCCAATGTCTTACACTTTATTCAAATGATGCTTCTTACCCATTTGAATAAATTTCTCATCTTCACCTTATCCGAATATGGATTCGCCATATTAGGTGGGATTTTTCATGATTCATTCGGATGAGTAATAAGTTTCATTTGAATGAATATGTAAGACTTAAATATTATCCTGAAATTATCACACCTCATTCAAATGAACGTAGTTATTCATTTAGATGAATTTCTGCATATTCAAATATGGCAATCACATAACACATTCACAATTATTGCATGTCTCCAACCAGATCGTAAAACAATACTTCTTTCCAAAATTCCAATCCAGAAAGTAAAAATTAACCAAAAATGGAAAGAATAAAGTCATTTAACCTCAAGTTTTTACAAAACTAAAGATATTAAAAGCACATGAGCTAAGTGGATTCAGAATTTACTCTTGAAAAGGTAAAAGAGAGAACAAATCCATATGCTGCAAACAGTGCACCTTTTCTTCAAAAGCAAAGGGAAAATTCCATAAGCTCCAAATCCATATTTTGAATAGTAAGCACACGATCTCATCTGCAAAATCCTAAATATATAGCTTGCACAATCTTTATTGCTCCAATGGCAATAAACCAACTAGGGGATGGAACATATAAGTTGGAGCTCTATATATTTCAAAACAAGAGTCCCTTATTGATCAGAGTTCAATACACAAAGGTCAAGGAAGGTATGCAGATCAAGAGGACCTAAAACCTAAATAGGTCAAGGGAAAGTGATTATGCTCATAACGCCAACTTCCTGATCTCTTCATCAAAACCAGAACTCAAAACTAACAAAAATGTATACAAATAAAAACTAACATCTTTCATGGATACTGTTGCAATAAGATCCACAATCATCAATTGGCTTTAGCATAATTCTTGTGGTAAAATGCCTTGCTTCCTGAAAGTAATCCTCAAAAAGGCATTTCAAAGCAAGTTTCCCAAGTAGCAACTTATAAGAAGGAACCAACATCCTGCATCATCTCAAATAACTATATATAACTATATAACTTCCCAAAACATATATAAACATCAGTATTACCAAAATCCACGTATTTTGTTTTAACTCAGTTGGATTGAAATATGAATTTTCCATTTTTAAATAAAAAATAAAGTGGAAAATGAGACCATTACATGCATTAGGTATTGACAAATACAGTATAGTAAATCAAATTCTGATATATCAATGTTAACAACTATGCATTAGGTATTGACAAAATCAGTAAAAGGAATGACAACAAACTAGATAGATTAACCA
This sequence comes from Vachellia collinsii, assembly GCA_006871305.1. Classification (NCBI taxonomy): domain Eukaryota; kingdom Viridiplantae; phylum Streptophyta; class Magnoliopsida; order Fabales; family Fabaceae; genus Vachellia; species Vachellia collinsii. Next base: position 3,974 of record QFDD01002812.1, on the reverse strand, counting down.
AACTATTCATTCGAATGAATCACTTTATCATTTGAATGTAAAACTTATCTTCAACTCATTCGAATAATATCCCGAGATAACACTCAACGTTAACAGCTATGCATTAGATATTGATAAATTTAGCATAGTAAATGACGACAAACAAGATAGATTAACCAAACTATTCAAAGTAGAGTAATCATATTGTTGCTTAGAAAGTCCTCTTCAAGAGCCAATTACAATAGTCCCAAGTTGAGAATCAACTTAGGTGAGAAGTTGAAATCCAAAGTCATCTGTGGCATCCCAACATTTTGCAGCTTTATGGATACTTTTACGATCAGGTTCCTCTTCTTCTTCTTGTTTTTTTTGCGATCTCATAGATCTTCTATGTCTTGCTGAGGAGGTAGATTACATTGCTAATTAACTTATTGCCTATCAAACTACTTCCCTACATAAACGAGTTTATTTGATTTTAGAGTACGTACCCAAACGTGAACTTTACAAGGAATTATAGAAATGAAAATACTTTAGTGAAAGACGCGTAGCTACTGTGAGTACATTTCATGTAACTCCACTAGTCATTTGCAGAACTTTTCTCCCTTGTGAAGTTTTTTGTATAATTGAGCCATCATATGTGATAAATGATGAGGAGAATGCTATGTTAGGAAACATCATTAACACTAGATTATCTTCCTCCTGAGATGGGTATGTGTTCAAATGAAGAGCTATTCGAATGAATTCTAAAATAAAATCTGATATTTGCATCTGCAGAATTTCATTTGATAGCTGTGAAAATAATATTGTCATTAAAATGAAGCATGTTACTCATTCTAATGAATTATGAAAAATTGGAATTCTTATGTGGAGTCCATATTCGGATAAGGTGAAGATCTAAAATTCATTTGAATGGGTAAAAACCTCATTCGAATGAAGTGTATATTTCATTGTAGAATATATGAAAATAAGCCATTCATTTGAATGAAGAATTATGCTCATTCAAATGAATTATGAAAAATTTCAGTGGATATCTCAAGTCTATATTCGAATAAGGTGAAGATGAGAAATTCATTCAAATGGGTAAAAAAGCTCATTCGAATGAAGTGTATATTTTGTTGAAGAATATCTGAAAGTTAAGTCATTCATTTGAATGAAGCATAGTGCCCATTCAAATGAATTATGAAAAATTTCACTGGATATTTCGAGTCCATATTTGGATAAGTTGAAGATGGGAATTTGATTCAAATGAGAAAAATGGTTCATTCGAATGAATAGTGAGAAAAATATAACATAATATTCTCTAACCATATTCGAATGTATTAAGGATATATTTTTCATTCGAATGAAAAAAATAGTTCATTTGAATGAATAGTTAAAAAATGTAACATAATAATCTCTAACCATATTTGAATGTACTGAGGATACATCTTTAATTCGAATGAAAATAAATTTATTTTCATTCGAATGAACTCTCAGTTTTTGTTTAGATTAACCCCTTTAATCTCGTTCTCCACACTGTTTCCAATTTCGATGACGTACTTGACCTTGGACGCGCAATGGATTCAGAACACAACCACTGAAGGTTTTCCCCCTGCTTTTCACTTCATACTATTATCCTAATTATATTGATGGTTGAAGCTTGCTGTAATTTTTAGATAATGGGGTTGTGATGCCAGTTGCTGAAATTTCAATTACATGCATGATCTGGCAAAATCATTAATCAAGGTTTAATTCTTTGATAGGGATTTTAAATTTCTAGCTCTGATTGGTATGATATCTATGACTGGTATAATCAGTTTTGATTGTTAAATATGAAATACAATAGCATCAATTCTGTGTTTTATTGTAACCGATGAATGGTTATATGGGAAAAATCTCCTGAATAGGTTTAGGACTATTGTTGGCATATGTAAATGGTTTAACATACGATTTTGGAAAGTATATAAGGATTTTCATTCTACAGAGTGAAATTAACAGCTTCGAATTTGTCTCCATGTTTGCAAATAACTAGAATAGAAAAATGTAAAATACATTTTGACAAACCAAAACATAAATTGAAAAGGGATTTTATTTTTCACATTTAGTCATTTGACCCATTTACAAAATAAATTGGGGAGTGCATTTTTAATATTAGAGACTAGCTCTTTGAACTCTGGAAGCTGTATTAAAAACACATAGTAGTTTTTGGCTCCAAATAACCGCTTATATATAAATGATATCAGTTTGTTTTTGTCCCACTACATGAAAAGAAAGCCACCAATAAAATTCTGCCCTTCCAGTATATTGCGGATTTCTGCTAGGTCTCAGAGACATTGTCGTTCATGTGCACTGAGATGGGAGCTTTGTATGAGAACATAAACTGTTACCATTTGATTTACTTTAATTTTTCACCTTCAACTTTTGTTGTCCAGAAACATCCTTTATATCGGGACTCAGATGTATGATTTTGATTCTTTCTCAGTTAGCATTATGTGAAAATATGAGTGAGTTGAAACAGTTTCATGGGATGATGTCACAACATCAATTATCAAAAGTATTATCCCCTTAAGCAAGCTTATTGACTTTTGCATAGACTCCAAGTTCGGGGATATGAATTCCAAGCTTATTGTTTTGCCATATTGATGACCCAAGTGTTTACATTTGGAACTCCATGATAAGAGGTTATGCTAATAGTTCCAATCCTAGAGTCTATACATCTATATGGACATATGATAGGAAATGGATGTCCACCTGATCATTCTATGTTCCCCTTTGTACTCAAAGCAAGTTCTGCAGTTGCTGATCTAGCTATTAGAAAATGCATTCATAATTGCATGGTGAAATCTGGGTTCGAAGAAGACTCCTACGCAATAACTTGTATATTCCATATGCACGCATCATGTGCAGATATGAAAGCTCTCATCTTGATGAGTTGGTGATGAGAGCTCTCACTTGGATGAGGACACCTTCATCAGAACGAGTGCAAAAAAAAAAGTCCTCTCATCCTCAACTCATTAGGATGAGCTTTCATTTGGATAAGGGTGAAAAAAAAAATTCTCTCATCCTCAACGCAGGATGAGAGATTTCTTTTAGGCTAATGATAGAAAAAAAAAATCTCTTATCCTCAACTCATTAGGTTGAGAGTTAAGGATGAGAGATTTTTTTTAGCTCTCATCAAATGAGGACACCCTCATCTCAATGAGAGTCCAAAAAAAAAATTCTCTCATCCCCAACTCATCAGGATGAGAGTACTGTTCATCCACATGAATAGTGTTCTCATTTGGATGAGGAGTGTTTCATTTGAATAAAAACACTGTTCATCCGGATGAAAATTTTTTTTGCCTCCTCTTTTCTCAATATTCATGGGCAATTTCGTCTTTTCACTAACATTATAAAATCCCTATTTGGTCCAGCGTCCTAATATGAGATTATGGAAATTCAAAACCATGATTTATCCTTTTACAATTTTAAATGTCTTTTTTGGTATTTTCCCTAAGAGTTTTAGAGATTAAAAGGAAAAGAATGAAAATAATAAGGTCAATTACCGATTTGGTATTTTCCCTAAGAGTTTTAGAGATTAAAAGGAAAAGAATGAAAATAATAAGGTCAATTACCGACCCCATCCTTTCAATCATTTAGTGCAAAACACAATTAAATTCACTCTTTCTATACATTTTCTTTTTGCTGCCAATAATTATATACATACACATAACAAATAGGGAGAATCCTAAATAAATCCAGTTGAAATACATAAATTTTTTATTTAGGCTTACACTTCTATCAAATCCTTAATAAGGCCTATAGGCCTTATTTGGAATTTTAGAATTTTTTGATTTTATCTATATACCCTTTTGGAATCAACCATCATTAGCATTCAAATGTTCTAAGAAAAGAGTACATGAAAGTATCACCGCATAAAATCTAAATTTTATTATCATGCTCATTAATTCCTTTGTCATTTAAAATTCTCATTGTTTTTCATAAAACTAAAATTTATGATATATACTGTATTTTATTAT
>QFDD01002810.1:0-16115 GCA_006871305.1 Vachellia collinsii | reverse complement strand
TTAAATGGCTTTTTTTTTTTTTTTGCTTTTTGATTGTATAGTTATGAGCTTGTATGGAATATAATTGATGAGAGGTGGGAAGCTCAACTACATAGGACTTTACATGCAGCAGCATACTACCTTAATCCTTATTTCCATTATGACATTGATTTTAAACATGAAATGTAAGATTAAATAAGGATTATATGAATGTTTATCAAGAATGGTTGACGACCAAGATGAACGAAACAAAATCGAGTATCAATTAGTTGATTTTCATTATGCAAGAGATATGTTTGGGCGTGACACTACACAAGCACTAAGAAAAAAATTGCCTCCAGCATAATGATGGGATTCCTATGGAGATGGATGTCCAGAACTTGAAAAAATTGCAATTCACATTCTTAACTTATACTGCAGCTCTTCTAGATGTGAACGTAATTGGAATGCTTTTGAGATGGTAAGATAACCCTTTTTCTTATTTTCAAAATGATTTTGCTTTAAGATTAGAATAGTAATGAAGTTTCTTTTTTCAATTTTGCTTAGATCCATACCAAGAAAAGAAACAGTTTACATCAAAAGAAGATGAATCACTTAGCAATTGTCATGTGCAATTTGTTTTTGTTTTTTTTTTGCCCATCATCAATTTGTTATGTGCAATTTGAAGCTAACAAGAAAGCAAGATAGTAGAGCTTCTCATTATAATTTTGATGATATTCATTCTGATGATGAATGGATTACTAAAAGAAGGACAAATGGAGATGGTGTAGAAGAAGAGGACCATGAGGTTTTTCAACCTCATGAAATTAATGAGAACATTGATAATCCAATATTTGATGTTAACCTGAATGCTAATTTGAATGTTGATCACGTAAGGGAAAATTATGATGGTAATGATGAAGTGGATGGGGCAAATAAAGATTATAATGGTGAAGGTGAAGAATTTGAAGACAATGAAGATGATGAAAATGCAAAATTTGATTATCTTTGTTAAATTTATAATTATTTTTATTGATTTTCTTTAATCACTTCATATTAATATATGAATTATATATAAGTTTATATGCTTAGTATAATAAACTATGAATTTTCATGAATTTAATTTCAACCATTTAAATTTAATTTGTCATTTTCTTACATTTTAATTACTTAGTCATATACATTTAATAGATATTTATTGATAGAGATAAACTCTTACGAATTTATAATCCGAGTTCACATCTCTATTATGAGTTTACTTAAACTCTTTGACAACATTGACCATATTATTATGTATGCTTCTTCCTAGTACAAAGCTTGTTGATATGGGGAAACTAGATTATTCATAATCAGCTTTCGTCCATATCTCAATTGGTCTGAATTGATTTACCTGTTCTGGTTGGTCTACTTTTGAAATCTGAACCAACAAGGTGTCATTAATCTCTCCTATCCTTTTCGGGTTCTTCCACAGTTCCTTTATCCAGCTAGTCATGGATTCACCTACTATCCTCCAGTTTTGCTAGTAGAAGAGAGCTGGAAAACCATCTTTTCTTGGGGCTTTAAGTCCCCCGATTTGGAAAAACGCCTTCCTGCCCTCCTCTTTTGTCACATTTCTATTTATTCTGCTTATGTCTCCATTCCTCACTTTCCCCATCTCTAGGCTGTCTCTACCCAATTTCTATTTTCCATTTCTTCCTTAAACATATTTTTGTAAAATTGCTGAAACATTTCCACAGTTTCTTCCTCCTGCTCTGTCCACATGCCTTCTTCATTCTTCAACATCCTTATTTTATTTTTCCTCCTACAACTTAATGGTTTTTGCATGATAGTATCTTGTGTTCCGATCTTCCTGTTCTATCCATACAACCCTTTGTTTCTGAAACCATAATACTTCTTCTTGATTTAAGGTCTCCATTAACTCCTCCTCTAATTCTTTTTTCTAATCGAACTAGGAACTGGTTAGTCATTCTATCAATGCTTTGTTGAATCCCATCCAATCAATTTAGTAGGCTTCTTTTCCTATATTCAATTCGGTCAAACACCTCCTTGTTCCAGATTTTTAAATCTTGTTGCAGCCTTTATAGTTTTTCCGGTGCTTCCTCATTTCCTTCCCAGCACTTGGTCACAAATGGACTACACTGATCATGGAGTTGCCATTCTCATTGGTATCCGAATCCTCTTCCTCTACCCATTTCCCTTTTGCCACTCAAACTTACAAATAGTGGGTGATGGTCGAAGCACAATCTTGGCAGTACTCTAACATCTGCATCTACAAACTGTTCCTGCCAACTTGCATTGCATAAAACATATATCTAACCTCATATATACTCAATCAAGACCTTCCCATTTAAGCCCCTTCCATGTGAAGAAAGGTCCATTTGCCTCTTTATCAGTTAGTTGACAGTTTTTAATCCATTCATTATATCGTTGGCATATGCAGTCTGCACTCATTTGCTCTACCACCCCCTTTTTGCTCTAATGAGGCTTTTATTTCATTGAAATCCCCAGCTGATAGCCAGGGGCTCTCCATACCCTCAGCAATGTTATATAGCTCATTCCAAATATGTTGTTGTCTTCTTTGCTCATTTGGACTGGCATAAACTGTTGTACACATCATCTCTTCACTCCCTACTATTACACTGCAGTGGAGGTACTGTTTACTTCTACTTAATATATCGATTTTAATATCTTCTCTTTCCCATAGGATCCAGATTCCTCCCGCAAAACCAGCTGCCTCCATTCTGCTGGAGTATTTAAATCCCTAACTTTTGATTACTCTTCTTGCTCTATCCCCTACGTATTCTTAGTTCCAATATTACCACAACATCTATTTTGTATATGAAATTCACGTCCTTTAGTACAGTAGCAAAACCTTTGCTAGCTACACCTCTGCTAATTCCACACTAGAAACTTCACGATTATACTATCCCTTGAATAGTTATAGTGTGGCCCGAAAGTGCGAAAATTGTTGTTAATCCTCTGCAAGTGAGGGGGGTAGCAATTTTCCCTTCTACTAGCATTGGTGCATCCTCATAAGGTTCAATTCTTATCTCCATTCTCGTTCTCCCTCCCATGTCAAAATTTCTGTTCCCACTCAACAGATTCACTTGGTCTCTTGGGTCAATATTTTCCTTTTCCTTCATTTCCACCTCTTTTCCACCATAAACTTCGAGGTTTGTTTCTTGAACAATTTCATGCTCTGCCTCAGGGTATATATTTTCATAATTCCTTTCTCTTCCTTGCTGTTCCCTGTTCCTCAGTATTGCACTTTTGAATTTCAACTCGGTTAGTCCCTTATCTTTAAAACCATTAGAGACCAATGATGCGGCAACGAATGTTTTGACAGCTTAGACTATGAGAAAGCATCTACTTGAAGAAAATTTAGTCACATGGAAATGAAGTGCAAGTGTTCAACAATACATTTATATGAGATAATGGTCTAACAACAGTACATTTTGTATGAAATAATGGCCTAACCGTAGTTCAACCACATCAACTCAATCATATATAACTCTAAGACGAGTAAAATTTAAGTAAAAATGCATTAATTCACAAATGAATAAAATATTGATGTACAAATCATCTCTCTCTTATATAACAAAACAAAGTTACTAAAGCACAAATATAACACACTTTTAGTTTTTTTTTCTTAATTTCTAAATGGTGTCAATTTTTTTTTTTTGGATACAAAAAAAATAAATGGTGTCATTTTTGACTTGGTAAGAAGAGAAAAATATAAAATCTAATCAATTGACCCATCCAAAAGCTCTTCATTGTATTCGTTTATTGGTTTGCTGGTCTGATAGGCCGACCTTGGTTCAATTTTTATACCAAGATTTAAATGTCTCCAAATTGTGGTTCTTGTTCAATTTATACTGTTTAAATTGGAGTGGCTGATTGAATCTTTGCCAGTTTGATTTTTGCAAGTTGTCTGGATCTGAAATTGTCTTGCCGAAGAATGAAGAGGGGAGATTTTTTTTCTGGATGAGAATATTTTGGTGTTCTCATTTTTTATTTGTTTGATTAAATATAAAAACCAACTAATAATAACATGCCAAACAAGCCAATGACAATCAATTACGCATTGTCTTATATTGCTTCACATTACTAAAGGGATTTGTAATTGACCCAAGTAGGCTCTAAATCATAGTACTACAGTTCTTAATTTGAAAACCATGAAAAAAGCAAAGTAAATTACTTAATTATAACATATTCTAAAATACTTATGTATATCATTAGATTATATATTAATTTACAAATATTACAATTTTAGAGGAAAATGATAGATACATAAATTAATTAGCTTCCTTAATCTCCTGAAAAAAAAAAATCAACTGCCTTGTATATAGCAGTATTACACTGGTCAACATTCATGTGTTTCAGTTATACAAGGTCAAAAAATGTAACCAAATTAGCAGCAGTTAAAGTACACAACGCAGGATGGCAACAGTATAAGAAATAATCTCATTTACACCATTCAAAGTGCATAGAAACAGTCACAGAATGTGAGCTTCCCATCATTTCTTCTGCACAAGCTTTTCCTTTTGAGATTGGTGGCTGATTGAAATCAAACAGAGTCATCAGATTCATCAGAGTCACTCCTATCAGCCTCCCCAGTATTTGTAACAGTCTGGGGAGCATCATCTTTCACAACAGGTGGCACCGCCGTCTTTTTATTCACGCCCCGACCATTCTCTTCCCCTGCTTCCTCTTGCTCAGCTGCTTCCACATGTGAATCTCAGTCAAGGAAGCAATCAAACAAAAAAAAAACATCTAAGTCACAACTATAAACAAACAAACTCCGGTTTCAGGGATGAGCATGATTAGAGCAATTCCCGGGTATAGCTTCTCTCTTAACCTTTTGGTCGTGTCCTCTCCAAATGCACAAAAAGTAAGCCAACTTAATGAGCATATAAAGGGACAGGGCCAATAAATCAATAAACTAAATACAATGAGGACTCGTGAATTTGCATTAAAAAACTGGATTAAAACTTTTTTTTTTCAGCTGAACAGCAATTTTCTTTAACACGAAACAAGGATATCAACATTGTCTGCTGTTCCTCCAGCCATGATCTTCAGAAGATCTTTCTCAACCCGCGATACGAGCTCAGGCTGAAACATGTAAAAAGACAAAACCATAAGATCAGAAAATAAAGACTATTAAAGAAACAACGTAAACTCCTCATTAACAATGCTTTGCAGATAGTCGTTTCTACAAAGAGAGGTAGCTGCATTGTCTTCCAACCTCTTCCGGAATAAAACAGATGAGTGGCTAGAAAATTTAATGGCTCCTTTCCACCTTTAATCTTTAGTTCATTCCAAGCAGAGATTCAATTTTCCTTTCACCTTTTAATCCCAGAATTATGAATGTTACATCAGGAATTATATTTAAGCGATAAGAGAGGTGAGGATATTAGTACATTTAGGTCTGGTTCTCTCCTAAATCTACGCTTGCGAGCATCTCTCATGGGTGGGGTGAGACCATGTCTGTACTCAATCACATCTGGAGCGGCATCACCAGGTTCTCTAACCATAATCATCTGTTTCAACCCAAGAAATTCATCAAGCAGGACTACACTTGAATAGTTGATTCAATGACTACTGGCATCGTAAAGGGAAAATGACCTGACCAATGTCAGCAGTCTTAATCAAGCAGCTATCATCATATGTTTTGTAGGATTCCACCACACAAGGAAGGTCCAAAAGAGATGCGGGGAAATGCTCATCCCCAATGCTAAATGTACCACTTCTCCCATCCTCTGGTGAATGGAAAGGAGGAAACATGAGATCGAAGAAAGAGATTATAATTTACAAATGCTTACAAATGGAAAGCTGTAAATTTGACACGTCAGGGACAAAATAGAAATCGATGTGTGAAACAGCAATAACTCTTAAAAAGACTTAGATTCCTACTTATGTGTCCAGGGAAGACCAATCCAAAATAGTAATACATCAGCAGTAAAATAACCATTGACTCTAAATTTGCTTCTATCTAAGGAGTGGATGTGTCACAATCAGGAGTATTTCCCAGATTGACTCACACAACATTCCTATTAATTTAGCATGAACGTAATATTTGTTAAAATCGCACAAGATTGATGTCCTGAATGTTAATCAAACATCGGCAAGCCAATGCTTTCATGCAATTTAAAACATTGAAGCCCATAGACTTCATTTGATGAAGGAATGCACATTGATAGCACATTCTCATTTAACTGCAAATCAGCAACACTCGCATGTCCTGAACTTTGGGTAAAGCCTTGAACTAGTATTTCAGCCAACAATAAATCCAATGGACTGAGGGACACCAACACCCATCTAGGTTCTATTTCTAATAAAAGCGATCTACAATGAGATCTTATATACCAAAAAGATCAAATTGTAGAATTCTACTAAGGATCATAAGATCCTACTTTTGATGACAAATAAAAGTATAAATTATTGTATAAACAAAAGGTATAAATTATACATAGTAACATAGAATTCAGAAGTGAAAATAATACTATCAGAATCTATCCAAACACTAACAACAAAAGTTGTGAGATGCAGAAGTCACTAACCCCATGCATCAACACAACCCATGAGAATTCAAAATGACTAAATCCATATACTAATATATATATATATATATATATATATAATTAATGACATTTCACTAAACTTATAACATGTTCAATAATCAAGTTCATCAACATCAGTCTTCCATGATCCCATTGCCCCCACCATCAATAACATCATCAAAGTCATTTAATTCTTCATTCTCTTTATAAATCTCCAAATTGTCAACAGCGTTTTGGGCTCCCAAATTCTCCACTTCTTGAAGTTCAAGTAGTTCATCTCCTCCCTTGTCACCTTTCACCCTAGCTACATCATTCTTTGTGATCCACCCATTATCAGAAAAAAATGTCACCGAAGTTGTAAACATCTCATAACTTTTCTTTCTATCAATTTTAGATTGAATGTTACAGTGACCAAATTCTTTAGGAGCAATCGGTGCCTTCTCCTTGCATGGCCTAAGCAAGTTATTATTTAATGAAAAATATACTAAGATTAATTTGAGAAGGACAAGGTGGAAAAATTGTTCATGATTATTCATTGACTATTAAAAATTTCTTACCATCTCCAAGGAACTCCAATTACATTCACATCCTAAAGAGCAACAAGTCAAGCTCACTAACTCTAAACATTGATCATAGCCTTTTCAGTCTGACAACCAAAGAAACCTTTTTCTTCCTTGAACATTTCAAATTGCATGCCAACTTGTCAACTTGGTTCACTTCCTCAACCATCAACATCCTTCCATGCATTGTGATTCACCAAACAATGCATAGTGCCAGGGCCAATTGCAGGGGACAAGGAGCCTAATAATAACTACAGTACTATCTATTATTAAATATGGGAACCTTCCAGGAAAACTGGTGATTGTAGAACAAACCCAAGAATCAAAGCATTAAAAAGCATAGTTAACAACATTTAACAGTATGAGATATATCTGTATTTATCATGCGAATCTAAGTTCATGTAAAACCTGAGTTCAAAATCCCTCTTTATGCTCATGTGCTTGCGTGTGGGCACAATCATTTACATAGAGGAGGAAAAAAAGGACCATGTACGCATAAATGCAAAAGTATTCAATGATAAAAAGAGAATGCTCACCAGGAAATGACAAATCTAATGGCTTGTCTTCAGATGAAGACACATTTTCATTGAGAAGACGTTCTATGCGCTCAGCAACAGCTGGTGGAACTCTGAGTATGAATTGCTCCTCCATGACTAAAAACAATAATTTAAAAAGGAAAAAACATTAAAACTCTAGGGATAGCTTTGAATCAAGCAAAAGTGAGCTTTTTACCACAGACTCAAGATCTATAAAACAGCCAAACAAAGTCAAGGAAAATATAGCACCAGTTAATTGATATAATTGTAAACTGCATCCTGGTATAGCTCCTTCAACATAACATGTCTAGGCATTTAAGTCCTGAAACTGCAATACTTTTTGAGTTAAACCAGTTTTCTATTATTTTCATTGCATTGCTATAAAGATGTGTGCTTACACACATACTATACCCACATAGAACACTTAATAGAACTTCAGATAAGGTTTCTAACCTTGTGGCTTCCTATGTATCCAAAAGTAAAAGCTATTATTCTTCCTTCTATGAACCTATAGAAAACCATGCCAAATCTTATTGTCTAGGCATTGACAATAATGTTACAAAATTCATCACTTTAACCCATTAATTCCATTTAGAAAAATGCATTATTTTAAGTTCCCACAAAATGAAAATAACCTAAACCTCCACTCTGCCAAGGGAGTATCGATGAAATACCTGTAGTGACCGATTGAACCTGCCACTTCCCCTTCCCCTCACGAGCACGGCGGCAACGAGTTCAATCTTCCCCAGAGAGCCCTGCAAAGATGGGATGCTGACCTGTTTCACGCCTTTGAGTTGTTTGTCTCCTTCCCTTAAGGCGTCAGCTGTGTCGTCCAAGTGACTTTGAATCTGGTGTAATAAATCATTTTTTAACGGATAAATAAGTAAATACAACCCTGATGTTATTTTTCAAGTGCATCTAACACCTTATTTAAATACAACCCTGAAAACGTGCTTGGCGTGTTTGGTAGAACTTGAATATTGTCTGTGCATGATTGGTGGATAGGATTTAAGTGCGTATATGATTATTTATGTTAACTAGTGCACCCTAGGTGTTTGATGGAATTATTGAGAAGGATGAAGAAGTATAACCAAAGCTGGTAGCTAACTATGATAACTTCAAACTTGTTTAGACTCTAGCTTATGAGATGTTCAACCTTCATATTAGCATATAAGTATGAAAGATGTGGTACATAAGTTTCATTAGAGTTATTAAGAGCCAAATTACTCAGATAAATTCTGTTGATGGAATTTCATCTTGAAATCTAATTGTTGAGTATTGAAAATCAAGTTATTTCTATGTTTCTCATGATTGGAGAGTATTGTAAGAAAGTTGGTAAATTGAATAAGTCAACATTTGCTTAGGTTGCATATTATTGATACTCCCTGGCAGAGTGGAGGTTTAGGTTATTTTCATTTTGTGGGAACTTAAAATAATGCATTTTCCTAAATGGAATTAATGGGTTGAAGTGATGAATTTTGAAACATTATTGTCAATACCTAGACAATAAGATTTAGCATGGTTTTCTATAGGTTCATAGAAGGAAGAATAATAGCTTTTCCTTTTGGATACATAGGAATCCACAAGGTTAGAAACCTTATCTGAAGTTCTATTAAGTGTTCTATGTGGGTATAGTATGTGTGTAAGCACACATCTTTATAGCAATGCAATGAAAATAATAGAAAATTGGTTTAACTCAAAAACTGGTTTATTCATTTCAGATGACTTTGCCAGAAAAACTAAAACCCATAAAATAAATTAATCACAAAAGTCACACACACAGAGAGTATTGCAGTAACATGGATTGCCCTAATTAACACTGTGGTCTGGAATGATTGGGAACACCAAGTTACTCAGAGTGAAATAGCTTAATATAATTTATATACAGCTCTATTAACGCCACTTGATTTATTATCATTATTAGCTTACTTTCAAAAAAGTTCAGGATTAATTAACCTGACAATAAGACTCAAGCACTCAACACAACTATGATATTCCAAAAATTAGATTGGAGATTGAAAGGTAGAGTCCAACAGATAGCTACTACTGGGAAAAATAAAAGTGAATCATGCACCAACGTATGCCACAGATCAAGAATCAAAATCTTTTAATCTTGATAGGAGTTGAATAATGGCCGCATTAAGAAGGGTCCAGGAGCGTCTGTTTCAAAGAAAATACCTCATCTCTAGAACCAACGGTCAGTCATGAAGCTTGGAAGCTTTCATTTGTTCGATTCGAAGGTCCCATGGCTTCAGTTTGGCTTTCGAGATCACAGATCCAGACTTTTTTTTTCAATAAAAGGACAGTTTTACTCTAAATGATGCATAAAGGGAATAGTACAAACTACAAACAGATGGAAGGCGACGGAAATCGAAGTACCTCGATTAGTGCGACGATAGTAGAAGGCGACGGAAGCTACAGCGACGGCGATGGCTGGGCTCAACAGATGGAAGACAGCGACGGCGATGGCTGGGCCGAGGCTTGACAGATGAAGCTCAGGCGTAAGGACGCTGAAAGCTACAGCCTACAGCGCCGCTGGAGCTTGAGTAAGACTCTGGAAGCTTATTTGAAGGAGGGATGTCTCAATGGGATCATGGAAAGGGTTAAATGATAGATGAAGTGAGTTTTTTTTTTTTTGGCCAATAGATGAAGTGAGTTTATATTCCTAGAAAATACACGGTTGATGACAAAGGAGGGTCAACCTAATTGAGTAAAGTCATGCATCTGATTTTAAACTTTTAAAAGGAAATAAAATTAAAAGGGTCAACCCTAATCAGTTGAAGGTCTCAGTTTAGGTCCGAATCCTAAATTCCCACTCCTTTTTAGACCTAGCCCTTAAGAGATCGGGTAACGGGACAGTCTGTGAGCTTTAGGCCCTTTTCGCTTTTTTTTTAAAAAAAAATACAACATCAATTTTAACATTAATACAATTTACTTATTAAAAAACATAGAAAATCATATCTAATTATTTAAATAACTATATCGACAATAATAAATATTTTAAAGGTCTTAAATTTAAGTTCACAAATTACACAACATAAGTTTTTTTCTTCATCAATCTTCATAACTATCTCCAATTTTAAGGACATTTGAATTTGATTGAGCTTCATTAGGAATTGGCTCAAAATGATCTGCTTTAACGAGGTAAAAGATATCAAGTATTTCATTCGTAACCCGTTTAGGCCCAAGGCCCTGTAGGGTCGATCATAATTCCCAGCTCTAGTAGTATGTTATCTCCAACACTGCACATATACATCGTATTAATTTTTTAAAAACAAAATTTTTAAAAAAAAACAAAGAATAGGCCCAGGCCGCTTGACGGGCCATTCTGTTTCCCAAAACAGGCCTCTTAGGTGGCCTGAGCCTGCAAAAAGTTTGACTTATGCAGGCTTTTACAGGCCAGACCATAGGCCCCCGACAGGGCACCTAGCCTGTTTTCACCACTAAGTGAACGCAGAACACTTTCACCATCAAGCCATGAGTTCGAAAGGCATTATCACCTGAAGTTGTATCTTTGAGGTTTGAGCATATTTCAGGTGAAGATGACTCAGTGAAGTTTTATGATATAACAATTTTTTTACAACATAATTATTTTTAGTAAAATGATATATATGCTTAATAAAAAAGAAGAAGCTAGAATTGAGTTCAAAATTCCAACACCACTTTTACAAATATATTTTCATGGTATGTTTGACTTTAAAATTCCAACACCACTTTTAATGGTTTTTAGTGAGAATTTTTTCATCATAAACTCGATTTTGTTTAGCATTAGAAACTTTCACAATAAAATCACTTTTTTAAAATAAAATAAAGGGTTAAGGTACATTTTCACCCTGAAAGTTTTCTCAAAGAAGCGTATTCGCTCTAAAAGTTTTTAATGGAGCAATTTTGCCCTGAAAGTATTAAAAAGTAGCAATGTTGTCCTGATTAACTGGAGAGGCAAACAGGCATTCGCCAAGTAGGATAAGATGTCATATAGGTGTTCACGTTACTCTTCCTCCTAGAAAACTTCCAAGGTGAAATTTCTCCTCCAAGAAAACATCCGAGATGAAAATGTACATCTTTCAGGGCATCATTATCCCATGTGGACAAAGATGTGGCATCTTATCTTATGTAACAGACATCCATTTGCCTCTCCATTAAATAAGGGGCAACACTGTTATGATTTTATACTTCTTGAGCGAAATTGTTCCATTAAAAACTTTTAGGATAAAAATGTACATTAATCTTAAAATAAAATAGTAGTGGGGAAGGGATCATTTCCCCAGTGACAAAAATATACTGTGGTCATCATTTTCTTAATTCCTTGACAAATAAAGAATGCAATAGGGCAAAACTTTAGCTAAAGAGAAGAAATGACTCAATTATAAAATAATCCTTCTTTGTTGATGTCAAAAATATGCTGGGTTCACACAACATGCCCAATAAGAGAAAGCCTAAAGTCACCATTTCAGTTAAATAGCATTATGTATTTTAGCATTCTTATGTGTATATTTTGTATTTATACACGTGTCTCATAATGCTGTAATCTAGGATTTACACCCCTCTATATAGACAATGAAATAGACAAGATATAGTGCGTCTCAATAAAATACATTTCCTTTATCACAAAAGTTTATCTTGGTATTGGAGCATTTAGGTTGGCAGCCATGTCTACACCAATAGATTCACCTAATTCGTCCTCTACCAGTAGTGCTGTAGTGTTAGCTTCTTTATTGACTAAGCTAACCAAGAAAACCAACCCTCTCTCCCAATCTTGTGCTATCAAGTTGGACACAAACTACTCTATATGGGCTCCACATGTGTTACCTATTATAAAGGGACACAAGCTAGAAGGCTTTATCAATGGCACTAAACCATGTCCTTCACGGTTCATCATGTAGGAGAATGTTGCCAAAATCCACCCGGACTTTAAAGAATTTTGGGGTGGGGGCTACAGAGCAGTTACTCTTTGGGTGGCTTCTCAAAACCATGTCTCTTGATTTGTCATCAAAGATGACTGTTGTTTCAACCTCAACTTGTTTATGGATTGTAGCAAAATAGCTAGCTGGTGCTTCCTCAAAATCTCACCTCCTCATGCTCAAATATGAGCTTTAATGCACCAGGAAGGGTGTGTTCAGGATGGCTGAGTATTTGTCATAATCAAGGGCATCTCAAATCAGCTTTCACTTGCTGGAAGTCCTATCCCTCTTCCAGATCTTATCATCCAAGTGCTGCCTGGTCAAAACCATGTCTCTAACCTTAACTGGATTGAGTTAAAAACTTCTCTTCTCACCTTTGAAAGCAGGCTTGACCAGTTGAATCAATTTTCTCAATTGTTTAATACAAATAATCTCGTTAACTTTGCAAGATCATATGCTAGCTTTTCTCCAAGAAGACATTAGTGTAGAGGCAACAGAGGAAGCTGTGAAAGAAGGGGTCGTGGTAGAGCCAATCATACCTTTCCTTGCTCTTCAGCTAATTCATTTAACAATAGCAACAACAATCCTAAATGCCAACTATGTGAGAAAACAGGGCATACTATTAAAACTTGCTTTTATCGATTTAAAAAATCCTTTAATCCTCATAATAGTTGGAAATTTAAAGATGGCAGCAAAAATTCAACACTTACACAGACTATGATAGTGCATATTAGGCCACTCCTGAGGTTGTTAATGATGATGATTGGTACCTTGATAGTGGTGCTACAAGCCACATCACCAAGAGTCTTGAAAAACTGGGGGATCCTGCAAAATCAAGTGGTAAGGCAAATATCATAGTTGGTGATGGTTACAAATTAAGGGTTGAAAGAATAGATTCTTCTATTGTGCAAAATGTTTCCAACAAGAAAATAAAGCTCAATAATGTTCTCTATACACTAGAAATTAAAAAGAAACTTATGAGTGTCTATAGAGTGGCTTTGTGATAATCATGTTGTTGTGATTTTTAATAGAAATGGTATTTGTGTAAAGGATCAAGCAATAGGGGAGATTGTTCTGTAGGGAACACCAACTAGTTGTGGCATGTTTAAAGTCTATGAGCAAAGAGGAAATGGAGTTCATGGGTTGGTTCTTATGGCTGAAGAAGTTGAAGATTCAACACTAAAGTTTAGGAGAAATAGTAGGGACTTTTGGCATTGTAGGCTTGGTTACCCTTGTGATAAAATTCTAAGTCAAATTATTACTCAATGTAATTTGAAAGTTGTGCCTAGAAATGAGAATGAATCTATTTTTTGTGAGTCTTGCCAATTTGGAAAATCACATTCTTTGCCTTTCAAAGTTTCCACATCACGGGCCTCCAAGCCACTTGAATTCATTCACACAGATTTATAGGGTCCTTCTCCTATTGTATCTATGAATGGTTTTTAAGTACTACATCCTATTTTTAGATGATTATAGCATATACTCATGGATTTTTCAATTAAAAACTAAGGATGAAGCACTTCAAATATTTATCCAGTTCCAAAAATTTGTAGAGAATCAATTTGACAGTAGAATCAAAACTATTCAAAGTGAATGGGGAGGTTAATATATGAGTTTTACTAAGACTTTACTGGACACTGGCGTACACTTTAGACACTCTTGCCCCCACACTTCTTCCCAAAATGGTATAGCAGAGAGGAAACTTAGGCATATTGTAGAGACTGATTTGAATCTTCTTACTAAAGCTAAAATACCTTTATATTACTGGTGGGAGGCCTTTCACATTGCAACAAAACTTATCAACAGGCTACCTTCTCCTATTTTGGGTGATTTATCTCCTTACTACAAGCTTTTTAACAATAGCCAAATTATGAGTCACTTAAGATCTTTAGTAGTGTGTGTTACCCTTGCTTGTGACCATAGAATGATCATGAGTTGCAATTTAGAACTATTAAGTGTGTTTTCATTGGGTATAGTGACTCTCATAAGGGTTACAAGTGTCTAAACTCTAATGGACGAATTTTCTTTTATAGACATGTTGCATTTAATGAAAATGAGCTCCCTTTTGCAGCAGGCTTTATGAACAGGAGAAGCTTACCTAAGGAGCAAGTTCATCCGGTAGAGTTTTTTCAACCTCTTCCACCTTTTATGTGTAGCAAGTGCTTAAATGAAACTGTTAGATGCTTTACACAACCTTTTGAGTCTACTATCCAGCAGCAATCAGCAAGGCCTAGTTCTATCTCCTTGAAACAGTAAATTTCCAATCAGCCTGTGAACTATTCTAATAGTTCACTTGTTCAATCAGAAGAGTTCAAATAGTTCATTTCTCAAAACAATAGTCCAGTCTTTTAGGATTCTACTGTACCTTCTGATGACAATGCTGCCATTGTTCCTGCTGGGCATCATATGGTCACACGAAGCAAAGCTGGTATTCATAAAACCTGGAATGAGATAGTACTTTGGTGAAGAGATCAACGATTTGGTTGGAGGACGGAACATAACAAACGGTGAGCTATCGATCAAGCACCCAATCCCTGAGATAGTGAACCTCCAACTCTATGCACTTTGATTGAGCATGGAAGATAGGATTCGATGCAAGAGCTACTGCACTCATATTATCGCACCACACTATCGGAGGATGCCTTCATGCGAATGCCAAATTCTCTAATAAGAGATTGAATCTATGCGAGCTCAATGGATAAATTAGCTAAAGCTCTGTACTCCAATTCAACACTTGATCTAGCAACAACTTGTTGCTTTTTCTCTCACCAAGATATTAAGGAATTGCCGAGGGAGATGTAGTAATCACCAATCGACCTGCAGTAATCAAGGCAAATCGCCCAATCGACATTTGAGAATCCTTGCAAGGTAAGATGTGTACTTAGCTTTATATGAAAGGCTAGGCCCATTGTCCCTTTAAGATAGTAGAGTATTCTCTTGAGAGCTTGCCAATGAATGTTAGTAGGGAAGGAGAGGAACCAACTTAATTTATTTAAAGCAAAGGTGATGTCCAGTCACGTGTTGATCAAGTATTGAAAAGCTCCTACTACTTGCTTGTATTTTGTTGGATTCCTGAGAGGTAAGCCTTCATTCTTGGATAGATGTTTGTTCACAACCATACGAGTAGGAAATGGGGAAGAATTTTCCATGCCAAATCTGTCCAATATACTGATAATATATTTTTCTTGCTTGAGATACAATCCTGTAACATCTCTGTGAGCTTCAATTCCTAAAAAATGATGAATTTGTCCTAAATCCTTGAGGGCAAACTGTGAATTCAGTTGATGAACAATGTTCCTAGGATTTTCAGAGAGTTACAGTAATGATTATATCATCAACATAGACTAGAATAAACAAAATAAAGCTTTTCTGTGTAATGAAAAATAAAGTTTTGTCACTTTTTGAGTGAATAAAACCCCACTTAAGTAGAGTAGCTCTCAATTTTTCAAACCATGACCTTGAAGCTTGCCTTAGACCATAGAGAGCTTTGCTTAGGAGGCAGACATGATTATGATACTTAGAGGACACAAAACCTTCAAGTTGTTTCATGAGAACTTGCTACTTCAAGTCTCCATTCAACAATGCATTATTATTGTCCAA
>QFDD01002809.1:0-17346 GCA_006871305.1 Vachellia collinsii | reverse complement strand
ACGGTTTTTAAGGTCATTTCCACAGAGAAGTGATGTCTCGGTTGTTTGCAAAATCTTTGGTCACTGATTTTGGTATTTTGCTTTGTGCATCAATGTCTGAGATAGGCAAGAGTGCATGCAATTCTAGAGTTGCTATTTATTTTAACTATCCAGGATAGCTCTCCATTTAGAAATTTAATTTCCTTTCCATTATGACGTTGATATTAGTTTGTTTCCTTCATATGCTTATTCAGCTCTTCCATTTTAGGCTGCTGATGGTCAGTATCTCATTCTGCATCCCTTGAATATGAAGTGTCTACTTCACCATTATGGAAGCTATGATATGCTTCCACACAGGTTTGGATAAAGTTAATTTCAAAATTATTGCAAAAGAGAACATGTCTACTGATGTGATATTTAGCCCAAGATGAAATTTTGATGGGCTATAAATTGTCAAACTGAACATTTGGCTTAAATACATGTGGGAACAAATTTTGGCTGTTTAGTTACATTAGCTAGATGTTGCTAGGTACAATTTTTGTATGTAAGAAACTGTATTGAACTTCAAAGCTTAGTTGTATTGATGGGAATACTTATTCTTGGACCCATGTTTTATTTTTAGATTTTTCCCGTGCTATGGTTTCTGTATCACTGCATCTTTGGCATTGCCCTGAGTCCTTGACTTAGCGCTAGGTCTTGAGTGCTTGTTATCATATATTGAGGGGACAAAGCCGTGCTAACAACTAAAATTTTATATGTTGGGCTGGCAGGTGATAGGTTTGAAATTATTTTTTGAAGTAATATATAAAATTGATTTAGTAGCTCTTTCAAATTAGCATCAGACATAGTGATTTTTAACCACATATAATAAATAGTAAACCATGTTAAAATTGATCGCAGAATAAGTGGAAGGATTCTGCAATTGGAGACGGTCACTCAGTCAGAAGCAATGAGGAGGCGGTACCGATATTTGAGTCATTTTCCTTTAACAACAACATTTCAGGTGCTTTTAAACACAATGTCGTCCCCCTTACCCTTTCAATAAAAAAATTATTTGTTTATGATGCTATGAATTCTAATTAGCGGTTGCCTGGATTTTTTAGCTTTGTGAAATTGATTTGAGTGAGATGCTACCCTCTGAATCCCTGGCCCCATTTATGGATGAATTGAAGAAGCGTGCAAACAAGAGGAGGCAACTTGCAAAGAAGGTGTCCCTGAGTCTAATATATTATTGTTATTTATAGTAGAATGGAGTACTAATGATTGAGTGGTATGCTTAATGCATATGCGAAATGATATGTACCAACCTGAGTGTTTGTTTTTGCTGAAATAGAATTTATTTCTATTATAAATGAATTCTTATATGAAAGTTGCTTGATTGTTGTTATTTTAAGAATTTATTAATAGAACAATCATGTTGAATGTGTCTCTGATGATACGAACCATGTCCTATAACCTTCAATAGTATTTTGTCAATCATTTGATTTTCTTCAAAACTCAAATGCTTCTCAAGTATATGGTTAGGGTTCCAAATACCAAAAATTAAGGTTGTCAACTGAAGGTGATTATCGTGAATTTCTCGTAGAAAATTGTTATTTAATTCCTTGTCATTATTTGTTATCCTCTTATTTGTAAAGCTTTCCCATTTTGTCTGTTGTGCAAGTGGGGGAATTTTGGGCATAAAAGAAGCCTTTTCAGGCTTAGCTCTGGACAAGTTGTATGCTTGTACCAGATCAGGTTCTCAAGTTTCAAGTCTGGCTTGCTTAAATCAGAAACTTGGGGCCTGTCGTGGATAGTTGTCTAGTCCCTCCAAAAAGCTGGCCAGTGCTTCTCTACTGTTTGTCTGCATGCCCCCGCAGCAGGTTTCATGGTGTATTTGATTTGTTTTTTTTTAGGTGTCCCAAAGTTTTAACATGCATATTCCCGTCTCTTTAAATTCATATTATTCTTTCTGCTTTATTATCATGTCATATATTTGTTTGTTCTTTGGGTGTCCCCAAAGTTTTAACCTGCGTATTTCCGTCTCTTTAAATTCAAATTAGTCTTTCTGCATTATTATAATGTCATATGTGTATTTTATTTGTTTGTTTTTTTGGTGTCCTAAAGTTTAACATGCATATTCCCATCTCTTTAGATTCATATTATTCTTATTTTTAGGAACGGAAAGAGAAAATCAAGGCTGAAGCTGCTTCTGCGCATTCTATTCCCACACCAACCAGTTCTCAGCTGATGACTCGTGACAATTCTCCGCCATTCTCCATGGATGATTTTGAAGGTAATCCTGCTTTCTTGGAGTTGGTTAAGAGTTGCTTTAGAGTGAATGGAATAAAGGTCGAATTTGAGAGAACTATTATTTTGGCTCCTGGTTATGGGGTGAATGAGTGATCTTTGTGCTCTGAAGTTTTTGAGCTGTGTATGTATATGGATCCAATCTTAGTTATTGGGCCTTGAGGCTAATTTCTGTGTTTTCTCTTGTTTAGCTTTGGGGAATTCAGCTGTATCATCGAGTCCTCCAGTTGTTGGGGGGAGAAGTTTGTTTTCAAATGTCACAAGACTTGGTTTTGCTGCTGCTCATGATTCTCCTTCCTTGAACTTTCAAGAAACTAATGGACCACGTAATCATAATATAACGACTGATTTTTCTGGCTTGACAGGTATTATCTGATGATAGTTTGTCGTCTGTTACTGAAAATCAACCTACTTCAATGTCTACATGTGTTTTTATTCCTCCTTTTGTACTGTTATGTTCCTGCAGGTCGGAGAAATGCGGAGACATCATTTGCCAATGTTATATCTAGAGCAGAGTCTATTAATAGCTTAAATGCACCCAAGACAAGTGACTTGGGTAAGAAGGGGAAGAAACCAGCTAAAGTTCTTCTGTCAACAGCCGGGGGCAGGCGTTACTGACCATCTTGTCAATGACTTTATGTTGGGAGTTTTGGATATCCCGTCATTGCACTGGCCAGGTAGTTTTGTCGCCCTGGAAGAGTTTGTCACGTTGGGAGTATCACCTTTCAACCTTTACCATTTATATGGATAACCTGTATTTTGTGTACAAGTTTGACTTGTAGATAGCTTAGACCGTTGCAAAGGAGAATAAATGGTTTCGTCAATATACAAGACGTGGCACTTTAACTTAAGTTGAATGGGTCCGTCCCTGTGTTTCCAAAACTGTATCTCTAGCAAGTATCTCTCTTGATATGTTGTTTTTTCTAGTACAGAGCATTGATTTGGTTGAGCCCGGCACGTGGAAAGTTCAAAAGGGCGGAAATGCTCTGCGGGATTGTGTGCAAGTTCACTTTTCAGGCAGAGTGAAATCCAGCCATGATTTGTTGCAGGGGATTCGACACTAACATTCACTTGAAAAATTAATAATAATGACTTCAATAAGTAGGGCTTATGTTTTTATTCATTCCCTCTTCCTAGAATTCCCAAACGTTGAGTGATGTATTATTTTTGTTACAAGTGAAATGGATTTAGAAACGTATTTTTATATCAGAACCTGGACAACAAAATCGTTCTCAAGAACTTGTAAAGGCGTAAAGGTCTGGTTTCTAACAACATAGGAATCTGCTAAGATAAATGCAATAGGCAGTTGTTCGTATTCACCATTTTCGTAATATAAATTTAAAGTGTTCTTATTTGTATTTATTGTAGCTCGTGTCATAGTGCCAAAGTAATTCCAATAACCATTAGATTAATTGGGTGGGAACTGAAAGGGTAGGATCAAATCATGGATGAAATACTGTGTGAGCAAGCAGAATTAAAAGAATCTAAAGAGTCTGGTTCCAAGTGCCAAAATGGCGCAGAGACGCCATTGTCCTTTGTTGCCTGAGCGCAAGAAACTACAACCCGATGAGAGAATGAAAGAAATTCAGCTCTGGTAATCCATTCATACCCATTACAATGTTGCCTTTGAAACAGTGTCATAAAACCTGGCACCTAAACCAAGCTAACCACAACGATCTCAGAACCATCAGCCAAATCTGCAATGATCTCAACAATCTTATATTGACAACAAGTGAGATCTGATTGATCCCATTTCTCATTCCAGTTCTTGTACCTTGCCCAAACCTTACCTTTCTGTGGCCATATCATGAAGGAGGAATCTTCTTGGTTTCGCTCACACTTCATTATACGAGAAAAGTGATGTAACACCAATATTCTAGTGGTCTTACCTGCACTGAATGAACCACAGCCAATTGGGAGACCTGCTCCATCCAGCGTTTCTCATCAGTACATGTAAGATTAGTCTCTAAGAATGTCACACAGATGTCAACTTCTGGAGCTACGTTATTCACTATAACATATCTCGGAGGACTAGCTTCTAGATCATCATCACGCACGGCCCATATTTGATGATTGCAAGCAAAATCTTTCAAGGACAACTTATTTTCAGGGTCAAATGATTTATATTCTGGTTCTGATCGTGCCTTGTGTGTTATTGACTGAGGACTGTCTAGACCAGAGGGAACTGCATATGGATCAAGCTCAAACATACCACCCATGTCTTCCCCAACAAATCTATGTGCCTGAATCCTGTGAGCAAACTTATATAGATTATCTGAAGGAATTGATAAAAACTGCTCTTGGCAATTCTCCGTGTCTTGTAAATACATTTTTCTGTCCATCTACCTCGACCAATCTTGCAGCGAGCATGTTTCCTGACTCGATATATTCTGTAACGATTTCAACCACTTCTAGCTTCGAGTCTTTTCGAACTTCATAATTTGAGCACCTTATCATAGGATCTGACTCTCTGAACATTGCCCACACTTCTTGTTCTTTTGGGAAGATTAAGACTTGCTCATCATCATCAGCATAACTACAAACGACGTGCGAAAGAATTGCTGGTACAATTATTTGATCCTTACTTTTATCTGCATTGAATTGCCTGCAGACAATAGGCAAGCCCATCTCACTTCTGAACAACTCGTATGAAGATAATTGAGCAGCTCTTAAACGTCTAACATGTAATCTTAGTGGCCTCTTCTCGATCTCTTCAATACGAAAGTAGTTTCTTGGCATGAATTCATGATCATAAGCATCCCAAACTTGGCCAACTTCAAAAAGTTCAGAACTTTCAATGCCATTGAGGCTAAAATGTCCTTGGTCGCAACCCTTGATGGAAAAAGAACTATTAGAAGGCCTTGTCACTGCAAAATCGACCCCCCCCCCCCTTAACACAAGTTTTTTTCATTTCTGAACATGTTCAAACAAGGATTTTTGTAATCACACACGTTGTCCGGTTCACTCTTGCCTTTGCAGGTAACCATTTCAGACTTTATGGGAGTTGAGGTTATTCTGTGGTATCGAACAATGTGTCCGGCCAAAGTAGTATCACGAATTTGCTGGGCATTATTCAGGACTCCACAAGCTTCGAGCATAGGTTTCCTATTCTTATCAAACTCTGCTCTTTTCTGGGTTTGAAAGTACAGAGTAGGCTTCCTTAACGATTCCCAAAGCAGATTCAGCTGCATGGGTGTGGGCCTTAATGGGTTTTAAAAGGTTTGAAATTTTATTATATTGGAATATCACATATTGTTGGGAAGCTGTTTGTGGGACTTAAAGAATCAAGTACCAGTCACTTAGGCCTTGTATGAAACCAAAACTAGCTGAGTTTAAAACCTCACAAACAGTGATCATACTTGAGAATTCATCAATGGCTGGAAACTGTCGTTGTAGTTTTAGTAATTCATCTCTCGCAGCTGTGTGATCGTCCCTCGCTATCATTTCTTTAACTGCTCCCATTTTTCGACAATCCTTCGGCGTTATGCCATCCATCTTTCCTGGAGACTATTGGATTTCCTGTCAAATTCTGGTTTGTGCAGTAAAATTGACTGGAAAAAGAAATACAGAAGCAATAGCAATAAAGAGAGAGAAATGGCTGGGCAATACAATTTAGTTGTTCTTGTTATTGTAGTATTCTTCATTCTCCCAGTTTGCTTCTTTCTGGTAAATTATAACCTCAACATTGTTTAAACACTCGTACTGGTCGTTTGGGTGGGAAGAGAAGTTGAGAGAAGAAAAAAAACAAAAAACAACAAAAATAAATAAATAGTTAAATAACTAAAATATTTTTAAATAAAAATCTTTTAATAAATAGTTAAATCAATAAAGTATCCTTAAAATATCTCAAATATAATATTAAATTAAATCTGATAATAAAAAAAATATATTTACATTAATAACATTAAATAATTTAAAATTAAATTATTTATTAAAGATATATTTTTATGTTATTATATTTTAAAATAAAATAATTTAGATGAAAATATATCATGATTTTTAAGGTTATAAGGTTTTAGTAAGCAATTGAAAAATAAATTAAATATTAGAATATATGTTAAAGTTTGCCCTTTTAAAAAAAGAAAATTATGTTGGAAGCTAATGTCTTGGGAGAAAATTACTCAAGATAAAAAGAATGGTGGTTTGAGAATTAAGAATTTAAGGAAGCAGAACGAAGTCTTCATTTTGAAGTTATGTTGGAAGCTTCAAGCTTGTCACTGATCAGGATGCTTTATGGGTGAATGTTTCGAAAGGAAAATATCAATGTGGAAGCCAATCTCTTCCAATAGTTCGAAAAAGGAAAAATCTGTTGATGCCTTGGAGAAGTATTGCAGCTATGTGGGAACCCTTACTAATGGGTTTGGGAAAGAACATTAAAGATGGGAACCCTTGTGGTGCAAGTGGCACCGGAGTTATCCATTGTGGCACTTTAACAGAGTTCGATCCCTGCCTGCAAGCAATAGCTTGTCTACTAAAAAAAAAAGATGGAAAATATATCTCTTTTTGATTTGAGAATTGGTCCCTTATGTATCAGCCTTTCATAGATATGATCCTTGATTGTGGATTATGTTAATGCTGTTGGAGAATGGAACAGACACAAAATCAATCAATGGCTTCCTCAGGAAATTGTTAAGCAAATTATTTGTGTGCATCCGCCCTGAGAGGAATGGTGAGGATAAATTCTACTGGAAGCCATCCACTGATAGATGTTTTTCTGTTAAATCTACATATCTCTTTCTTTTAGCAAGTACACTGCATCGGGATGACAACATTTGGGAAGCTCTATGGAAGTGGTCTGTACTAGAGAATATCAAATCCTTCATATGGATTTTTTTCCATGGAAGAGTGCATACAACCCAACTTAGGATGCGGAGGAGAATAGCAACAGAGGCGTGGTGCCCCTTTGGATGCCAACAGGAGGAAGACACAATGCACATGATTCAAGATTGTTCAAACGCAATCAATCGGTGGAAATCTGTGGTGGCTCCAAACTTATGGAATCCATTCTTCTCTCTCACAAGTACTAAGTGGGTGAAGTGGAAACTGACCCTAGAAGTTGGACAAAGGCACACTAGCAAGGTTCCATGGGCTACACTTTTTGGGTATATATGCTGGGACATCTAGGTATCAAGATGCAAAAATGTATTTGGAGAGCCCATTCCTGAGGAATGCAACACTACAAACAAAAGTTTTTGTTGAGCGAGCTGGGATAGGGAACTAGTCAACCTTTGCAGTTTCTATGGCAATCATTCCTCAACATGCCCATGCAATAATAATCAAGTGAAGGATTTTATTCAACTAGAAATTGATGGATTGGTCCTTCAAAATAGTCATTGTGGATGTGGAGGAGTAATTAAGGATCAGGACAGGCGATGGATAGGTGGATATAGTTACAAGCGAACACCAATCCCTCCTACTTTCGCATAATTGATAGGGATAATCAATGGACTCAACATATGCTAGAATAGAGATTACAAGAACATTTCCATACACTCTAATTGCACTGAAGCTATTAACATGATCATCAAAGAAAGCAACATTGACCATCCTTTCTGTGTTGTTATTGGAGATGTCAGAACTTTCTTTTTTCATAGGGATTGGCGTGTAGTGATAAACTATAGATTTAAAGAAGATAGATGTTTTGCTGACTCTTTAGCAGAGTATTCCCATACCATAAACGAACCCTTTTGTATACTATCTCATCCACCTACCACTAGCTTAGGGATAGGGGATGATGTTGGGGGCTAACCTCCAAAGTTGTACTTCTAATTGTCTTACTATGTTTTCTGAGCAACGATATCAATATTATTAAAAAATGAAAGCTATAGTCATAATTTTGAAAAAGATATATGTTAAACTTAATGGTTTAAAATGAAAAAGTAATAATGAGTATGTAGGTAAATAAAGAAAAATAATTTTCTTTTCATGTGTGAAGAGAAAAGTTGAGGAGAAAATGTAGAGGGACCCACATCCTATTTTCTTTTCAACTTTTCCTTCCTCCCACTTTTTCTCTCCTATCAAATAAAGGAAAACTCATTTCTTTCCCCATATTCTTTTCTAGTTTTCTTTCCACCTACATTTTCTTTTCTTTCAGTGCAAGGGGTCAAAGTCAGTTACTAGAGTACGGAATGGATTGTATAGAAGAGAGAGGGAGAGAGCAATCTCTGTTCTAACAATGGCCTCAGTTCACAACTTCCCTTTGGATGGATAGAGAGAAAATGATGAAGGAAACAAAGTGGGAAAAGAAATGAGTTTTTTCTTATTTGGATGAGAGAGAGAAAGTGAAAGAAAAGAAAAGTTTGAGAAAAATGGAGTGAGGTCACATCCCATTTTCTGTCCAACTTTTCTCTCCATACATGGAGAGAAAATTATTTTTCTTTGTCTACCCACATACTTTATATCACTTTTTTTTTCATTTTAAACCATTAAATTTAACATCTAACTTTCTAAAATTTGGACTATGACTTTTCTTTTACATGATAAGCTTTAAGATATATTCTAATAAGTAATATCTAATTACTTACTAAAATCTCACAACCTTAAGAAATATGATATATTTTTATTTGAATGATTTCATATTGATATATAATAATATGAAAAGATATCTTTAATAAATAATTTGATTTTAAATTATTTAACAATATTAATCTTAATATAATTTTTTCATTATCATATTTAATTTGATATTATACTTGATATATTTAAAAGATACCTTAATTATTCAATTATTTATTAAAAAATTGTATCTAAAAATATTTTAATCATTCAATTATTTGACCATTTTTTTCTTTCATCTATCTAAATAAGATGAATAATAATATTTTTTTTTATAGTTTTCTCTACTTTAAACTTTTCTTTCCATTCAAATGGCGCCTTTGAGCATTCTCCTTCACTTCAATGATTTGTTTGGAGTTTGGACAATTCTGTACATTTGTTTCTCTTGAGACGTTTGTTGGTACGGTTTCACTTAAAATATTTATTTTATATTTTGTAAAAAAAAATTAATTTTACATATTTATTTCATAAAATGTAAAATGGATATCAAGGGACTCTTGATACCATTAATCTTTGTTAAAAATTTTGAAATTTTAGAATTAGAAAAAAAAATTATGATTGTCGGTTGCAATTAAATTTTTTCTCAAAAACATATTTGAATTGAATGGTCTTGGCTTGGCCTCTCGGCCAAAAAAAAAAAAGAAAGAAAGAATGAAAAGGAATGGTCTTGGCTTGGTGGCTTGGTGCCTGTTGGGTGATTTTTGGGGATGAGTACAAAAGGAAGGGGCGGGGACGCGGGGTGAGATTCCAATGGCCGGGCTTAGATAGCCTGTAACGGCGTAAATTGTTGCGCTTGTTATCAACGTAACCCAAAGTCGGTGTTAAGGTAAGCGACCGTATTACTATTACGGTATTACCAGGCGAGCGTGTCGACGGTGTCGTTTTGTAGATCGTCGTCGTGGGGTTTTTTTTTTTAAATGAAAATTATGGCATTAATCAGCAGCAAGATCTTCATTGCCTGCTAGTCCTCAGTTCTTCCTTGTTGGGCACGCCCATTCTTGTCTGCTACATTCTTACTTTCCAAATGAGACAGCACAAATTACCGCCTTTCAGCCATAACAGGCGACCCTCGATTCTGTATCTGGTGGGTGCTGTTGCATTCTTCTCGCTTTTAGTTTTCGCTATCCAATCCTCTTTCTTCGCAGGTAAATTATATATAAGTGTTGATTCGAACTCTAAGCTGGCTGGTTACTAGTGCGCCCCCTTAATTATGTTTTCTTGTCTATTAATTTCCAATATGCATCTTCAGGGTCTCTGAGCACAGATCGAAACTCAGCAGCAATTCGCATTTTGTCGGGTTTTCAGTCCAGTGTTCAACAATGTGTGGTAAGCACGGATTTATGTTCACAGTTCTTGAAAATTTGCATTTTTTCCCTCCCTGAAATTTGCAGATTTTAACTACTTTCGCTTTCTTCGAGTGAATCTTTATCTATACTCTAATTTGCATCCCCTGTCGAATGGTTTTATGTTGGATCTGAATTTTACTAGTGTTAAATTTTCCACTTCCCTCAAATGCATTTGTTTCAGCTGAGAATAAAGTCGATAAATTACTTTGTGCTGATTATTTAAAATTTGGTATGGAAATAAGGCAAACAGGGGGCTGGGGCTCACTGCACATATTATCGACCACTGCAAGTTGATCCTTAAGTTTCCTGAAGGCACCAACAGCACCTGGGTTTGTCTGTCTTTCTTGACTCCTTTTTTATTCAATTTTTCTATAATAGTCAGGTGCTTATTTATTTATATTGCATTAATTTCAGTACAATGAGCAGTTTAAAATCTTTGAGCCTTTGGAGTACAAGTATGATGTGTGTGATGCAATTCTACTGTGGGAACAGGTGAATTGTTATCCTTCTCCTCTTGTTTAAATTACATTTTCAGGATTCTTGCTACTGTACTGATATCCCAAGATATTCCAGTACCGTAACATGACTACAGTTTTGACTCGAGAATATCTAGATGCTCGCCCACATGGATGGTTTGACTATGCAGCAAAAAGGATAGCACAGTTGTAAGACTATCTGGACATTTTTCCTCCTGTTAATTCATGTCATTTCTTATATAGTTGTGATTAAATTGGTTGGTTTGAATTTGATCATCTCATTAGGAAGCACTTGTGACCATATTTTTTCCTTTCTGTTTTTTAAGGGGGACAGATAAGTGTTATAATAAGACTCTCTGTGAAGAACACCTCAATGTATTATTACCAGCAAAACCCCCCTTCCATCCACGGCAGTTCCACACTTGTGCTGTAGTTGGAAATTCTGGAGATCTTCTAAAGACAGAATTTGGAAAAGAAATCGATAGTCACGATGCAGTTTTTCGAGACAATGAGGCTCCAGTTAATGAGGTAAACCTTTCCATTTTCTAACAGGGATTTCCATATAGTACATGCTTTTCTTAAATAACATGCATTTAAGAAGTGATATTCTTTGACAAAGCAAAGATCCCCTTGGTAATAATTTTTGTCCGCTATTTGAAGTTGAGCTTTTGATTGTCTTGATTTAGATGAAACTGAGCACCTCTTAGTTCTAGGCATTGCTTTCTCCCCAACTCTTTAAGATATTATTGTTCTTCTAGGATTAAGTGGAATTTATTCCACTTTACATTATTCAGGATTTACTTATTCAAAACATATTTGTCAAGTACTTATTACTCTTTATGAAATGTGTAGAAATATGCCAAGCATGTTGGTCTTAAGAGGGATTTTCGTCTGGTTGTAAGGGGTGCTGCTCGTAATATGGTCCCCATCCTACATGGATCTGGTAAGTTATTATTCATTATTCTTTTAAAAAAAAATCTTAAATGCTGATTGAAGATCAGAAATTGAAAATTTTGGCCTCATTAGTTCATAGGATGCGAGTGCAATGCACCTTGGTAATATACATATGGACATAGGGATGGACTCCAGGAAGAAGAGGATTTTCAACACCCATGCAGTTAGTCTATCTAACCTGTATTTAATGGTATTAATTGCTCAAAACCTAGAAAATTCTGAGGGGCCAGGGAACTAGGATACCTTTGCTCTGATACACTTTATCAGATGTTAATTCTGCTTTTTATTATATTTTTTTTTCATGGCATATAACAATTTGATTTTTTTCCCAGATGATGAGGTACTCATAATCAAAAGTGTAACACACAGAGAAATCAATGCAATAATAAAGGTGAAAATATGTTCTTAAAAAGCTATTTCTCTTGTGATTTTTTGCATGTAAGTTTCATTACAGCCAAGAGCTGTATGTTTGCTAAAATTAACTTATTTGAGCTGCTTTTCATGACAGACTGTTCCAAATCCAGTCTATCTCTTCCAAGGTATAGTTCTACGTCGAGGTGCCAAAGGAACTGGGATGAAATCTGTGGAGTTAGCACTCTCCATGTGTGATATTGTAGACATATATGGTTTCACTGTTGATCCAGGATACACTGAATGGTTGGTTTCTGCCCTAGAATTCTGGAGTTTAGCTTGAGTCAACTTATAGCGAACTACTATTATTGACTAATGCATCCCACTCCTTTCTTTTGAATAAAATCATTTTATCAAAAAAGAACAGAGTGAAACAGTGGAGGATAAGATATCTGAAACTTTGTCATTGACTTCCCCTCTGATTGTATAGATTTATCCTCTGATTCACCTTATCTTTTTCAGCTTCTTTTTTTTTTTTTGGTTGAATATCTTGTTCAGCTTCCCATTTGCATGTGACACTGTTGTACTAAATATACTTTGTCTTATCTTTTGCCTCCACTATTTTTGTTGCAGGACAAGATACTTCTCTACTCCTAGGAAGGGACACAATCCACTTCAAGGAAGGGCTTACTACCAGCTTCTAGAATGCCTTGGGGTATTTAAATTAATTACAGATATGCTCAGGTAAATACCTTATATGTTTTTGTTAATCTCTTTTTGACATTGGGTTTTGTTGTCAGGTAATCAGGATCCATTCCCCCATGAGATCTGAGAGGGTGCAAAACTGGTCAGATGTGCCAAGTCCAGAAATGATAAGCCAGGCTCATGCAGCAGCTTTGCGCTTGAAGAGGAGCCAAACCAGTTGGGCTGATGATTTGGGGCAGTTTGGCAGTTGTAAGGTATGGGGTAATGTGGACCCAGACAAAGTCGGGCCTATCTCAGGAACTCCAGACATGAGTGATACTAGAAAACGTTCAAATTATAGTAAATGGGAAGTCATGCCTTTTGAGGGTCTCAGAAAAGAAGCTCAGGATCACTATCACCAGATGCAAGGGGTCTCTCTATACAAAATGGATGGCAATAAGTTGGAAGATCTGGTGTGTGTTAGACATTTCTTCAAATCTGAGCCGTAAAGGGTTGTTTTAATGTTCTCCATTCTATCCATTCCTGTCCTCCGATCATGCCCAACTATCTCTCAAATGAAATGGGCTTTTCAGGGTTGACTTGCAATATGTGCTATAGGTGGTTTCTCGTTCCAACAAATGGTGCAGTAATTACAGCATGTCAAGAATCTCAACCCTGCCAAGGGACAGTCACTATTGATCTGGATGATTTATTCTTTGGTGATTCCACGATAGTGATGTAGAAATCACAATATAGAAATTATGATTCTAGAGTTTTCGTTGTGCCTCCCTTTTCAGGTTTTAACTCTAACAGGCATTGCTTAGTTGATTTTTCATATTACTCTACCGCCTCCGTGTAATACAAAAGAGCTTTTATATCTAGGATAGGAAAGAATGTTAGATTGCCCTTCATCGTTATGTTGGGCGTACTGATAATTTGTTACTGCGACCTGCATTCGTACTTTTCTTCTATACTACATACTTCAAGCGCAGAAAAAAGGGCTACTACATGATTTACTAGTTACCGTCTCTTCTAGTTTTTGCTGAAGCCCCACCACACCCCCCCTCCCCCCCAAAAAAAAAGTAAAATAAAATTGGCTGAATCAAACAAGGGGAGGAGATTGTTGAGTATAAAACTTCCCCGTATTTGTGAATCGTGATAGACCTTTGGTCCGGGAGCAGTAACAATCCACTAGGCTTCTTCACAATCTTGCATATTACAAAATTGGACTTATCCGAGTCCACAACGATGTGGAAATAAGGATCGGATGACTCTAATGCTTACAGTTGGCTGAACAAAAAGATACCCGTGGGCCATGTGTGACAGATAAATCAATTTCGATATTTTGCGGTAATTGATATTCAAAATTCTTGTTTTTCCCCGCCTTGGATCAGAACATCAAATCCAGGTTTGATTTTTATTGCATTCTTTAAAACCAAATATCATCAGATAATGCTCCATTTAGGTGACAAATCGAATAGGAAAAGGACAAGAGTTTCATAAATATCTCATGGATCGAGGGAACCCGTGGAGGCGTGACGATCACAAGAGATGAAGTAACCTTATCCGGAGCCACAAATATCTCACTCCAATGGAAAATAGCCCGACTCTATAAATTGGAAGCTACATTCCTCCGACGATATAGCGTATAACAATCCCCAAAAGATCAGCAAAACCTAAACGAAATCAAAAATGCAGGCAGCTCTAACCTTTGCCCCAAATCTTGTTCCTTCGACACCTTCAAGGAGCATGCCGCAGGTAGCCATCTTTCCTCCCAAAGTAACTGGTCTTACTTCCAAACGTGGCTCTCCGATCAAAGTTGCGACCGTTTCGTCTGACGCTTCCACTGTTGATTACAGCTCTCAGACATCGTAAGCCTTCTCTTTATGTTCATTCGACTCTCAAGTGTATCTTTTTCTCACTTAGAACTGAATTAACATGAATTTCTTTTGTTTTTTTTTTTTGGGTTCTTCAGAGTGTTTCCTGCGGAAGCATGTGAAACCATTGGAGGGGAAGCATGTTTGGCAGACATATACCCTGAAGCGAAGCTGGAGCCACAATCCAGAGATGAAACTCCACGAACAGAGAAGGTTGAAAGAGAGTATGTTGAGTATAATGATGCGAAGACGTAAGATTCCACATGCTTAGATTATATAATTGGTACTTGGCTGCTGGATATGAATACAGTGTAGGCAGTATAATCTATAATTAATATTGATATGTTTTACAGGGTTTTCCGAGGAGAGGCTTGTGATGATCTTGGAGGAATTTTCTGCGAGCGTGAGTATCAGAAGGGTGTCTACTAGAGAATAAAAACGCTTCCTCTTACTCCAAATCCGGCTTGATTTCGACCGCTTGTAGTAATTATGTTTGTATATAGTATAGAAGTCAGCTTAAACTATGTTTAATTTTCTTTATAATGAAATAGTACATTTAAAATTTATATGCTCCTGTTCTACTTATCGCTGTGATGGTCTAGTTCACTTTCAATCGGTAACTAAGTGCAGAAGATGATGATGTACAAGGGAAACAGAAAATGGTAAGAAAGTGAGTGAGCACGCGAGCGCTGTAACTGCTTGGAATGTGATCATCCCAGATATCGGTTCAATTTTGATTAACTTCGAAGGACCAGCCTGAAAAACTTCAATTGATTACAAGAGTTCTGAAAGGATGCAATAAATATAATTATCAGAATTAACAAGTCCAATAACTCGCCATGGAGCTTTCAAACAACAATTATAAGATATCAGAATTGCAATGAACTGAAACTTAGAGATAAATTTCCTTCAGATAATACACCATTTTAATCACTGCTCAACAAATACAGGATCCGAATCACTCTCCCGAGCAAAATTTCATTTATTTAAAAAAAAAGGTACAGACGTTGGGTTATGAGCTATATCCTCGTGACATCAAATGACAAGCAGGCTTCTTGAGAACGCTTTGAGTTGCTTCCTCTGCTTGGACTTGGCAATCTCCTTCAAAGCCTTGGGATTGGAAAGCAGGCTACTTCTTGAACATATCATCAGGAACAACTTTGAGCTGCTTCCTCTGCTTGGACTTGGCAATCTTCTTCAACGTCTTGGGATTGGAAATCACCTGAAGTTTAGTGCCAGATTTCAGAATATTCTCTTGCTTCTTCTTCTCCCTCTCTTCTCTCTTCTTTCTCTTCTCAATCTTGTTCAACCTAATCTCTTCCTTCAACTCCGTCATCCTCTCTTTATAGGCTCTCTTCAACTGCTTCTCTCTTTCCCTCTGCTCAAATGACGTGCCCTTCCGAGTCACATGAACCGCTGACGCTCTATTCTTCCTAGGCTGCTTCCACTTACGACCTGAGACCTTCCCTGATATCACGCCGTCATAACTGGGATTGCCGAACACGGGCCTGTTAGGGTCATCGGCGGACGGCAAAGCTGATCTCTTTGCAGGCGGAGCACAAGGGCCGTCGATGTCCATGGAAGCAGCGGCGCCATCTCCGTTGTCAGCTTCAGCGAAATCGTTTGCCTTGGCCTCTCTTTTGCGTTTGTAGGTTTTGCCGCCAAACCCCTCGTCGAGGCACCGAAAGTCTATTGTGCAAGCCATGGTCTGTGCAGCGTTACCACCAAACCCTAGAGCATTTGGATTCATAAAGCTAGGGCAGGCAGGTTTATATAGGATATGGATTTTGGGGAATCACAGGGTCACTGGAATAAAAAATCTCAAAATCAATGGTAAACTCTAGGGAGAAGTGTTTGAATAATTCAAATTTTAATTTATATGGTTAAATTTAACAAATCATTAATTAGGTTATTTTATATAATTAGGAATTTAAAAATTAGATCAAATTACCATCGTACCTTTTAGTTATTAAAAATAAAAAAATAACATTATCTTTATTTTTCAAAAAACAGCGCACAGATACAAATGAAACTTTTTTTTAATCTTTATTTTCTGTTTTTCCCATCAAAATCCTTATTTACATAACCTTCAGTGTCTCTCTTTCCTCAACCATAGTCTCCCTAAAATTATTGATGTGGCATTATTCATACTCTAGATTTTATTTTTAATTCTTTATCACAAAGTGAACATTACCACCACCACCTCTCAAATTTTGAAGATAGCTCTAAAGAAACACAAAAGGGTTGAAGCATCAATTTTTCCGAAAGGCGATCGATTAGGTACACCATCAAAAAGAGTAGAGATATCTTGTAATATTGGTTCACAAACCAATTCCTTTTTTTAGTTATCCTATATAGACTTCTACATTTTATTCCAATACCCCCCATCCTCACTAGTTACTATTTTATTCTTACCAAATTTTCTCTCTTCCCTCGCTTGAAAACCATAGTTGTATGGAAATCCTTTAGTTTATTATATTTTGGATTTTATTAAGCATGTCTAAACAATTATTGATGATTTGGCTGAATTTTTTCCCCTTTTGGACCTCTTTTTTGGTAAACAAATGGGAGAAAAATTCTATTATTTTGCCAAAGAGAAATTTCCATTGCCCATTATATCTTGAATCCTGCATTTTCCATGTTAGTGGCCTAAAATAGTTGTTTTGATATATGTAAGTAATAACAAACTAAATATTGATATTATATCATATCTCATATATGAGATATTGTGATTATGTTTGATTAAATTAGATTATGTTTGACTAGATTTATGGTTAGCCATTAGCTTGTGATTTTCTCGTATAAATGTTTCTTTGTATTGCATGGTATCAAACC
>QFDD01002808.1:0-13395 GCA_006871305.1 Vachellia collinsii | reverse complement strand
TTAACCACCCAATTGAACCAATTAAATTTGTTCAAATTACTCAAAACAAAAGAAATAGATATTTTACTTTGTTTTTTATTAGTGCTAATGTAGGCTAATATGATTGGTGCACTTGTAAGTAAAAAAATCTTTGCTCTTTTTATTTATTAGATAATGGATGAGCAATTATACTTAAAAAATTAATTTAAATATAAGTATAACAACCAATACAAAAGAGTTGCTACTCATTGAGGAAATAAAACTACTTTGAAAAAAAAATGAAAACTTATTAATAACTTATTTAAAAATATATTAACAATTGTATAAATAAATGAGATTGACCAATTGTTTAAGTTAAAGATGCCACATATAATAATTACAAAGACCAAGCATTGTTGATGTACAAATTTTAGTTTGATATATTGAATATTTGATTGATTGATATTTGATGATTGATTAATGATATTTAATTTAAACTTTGCTCCACTATATTATAAGGGATTAGTCTCTTACATACTTTCATTATTTTGTTGGTTGTTTGAAACAATTTTACTCGAGTAACCATTACAACCCGTTGTTATGGGTTTTGCCCCGTCACCACTCTCTATGTTTTTTTTTAAAATAATAGGGTTAAAGTGTATTCATTATCATAAATAATTTTTCATATGGATCCAATATTTAAATTCTTTTATGATTTTTCTTTTGCCAATATCTAAAGTATTTTATGATATATTAAGCATCTTGAAACATTTTTCAGGTGTATTTAACACCATAAAGTATTTTTTGTATGTATATAATATTTTAAAGTATTTTTTTCAGATATATGTAAAATCTTAAAATAATTTTTTGTGTATCCAAATATGCATAACAAATATTTCAGGGTATTTGACGCATCTAAAAAATGATTTAGAGCAATGCACTTGAAAAAAAAAATTTTCCGAAAAATATAAAAGTTTAATTGAGTTGCATTTTAAAAAATTTTTAAAATCAAGATAGAACTCCTAACTCAAAAAACACTTTAGTATTTACAAATCATCCACATGTGCTAAAAATATCAACATCTTACTATACCTTAATGCCTTATGAGGTATTTATGAGGAAAGGTGATTTTTTTTTTTTTTAAGCCCATAGAACAAAGAGTCCTTGATTGCACTTAACAAGGAACTCCATAAATGGAGCTTATGCATAACATGAGAAGATGAGATTTGAATTCAGAGGCCCGTTCACATTTGGTAACATGTCTGTTCGTAATATGGGATACCTGCTCTTGGAGAAAAAAGGAACTCCGGTTTTTTTTATTGAAATTCTGAAATACTTCCATTCAATTGATACCCACAATTTAAGAAGTGATTTTATACAATTTAAGATAAATATGTAAAAAAATTTAATTTAAATTGATGTAAAATTGATTTTTAGAATAAAAAAGCAATGAAGCACTATTGCCGCTTGATACTTCTTGAAGCCTGTTGCTGGTCGTTCCAATTGAACAACGGAAAAACCGCGCCCAAATGCCTGACCTAATCACACATTTGTCGGTAAAAATTCACGCTTTCTCGGAAGAACCTTGATTTTTCGATTCTTAGAAGTTCAAGGCATTTGACAGTTGATTGAAATCGGAGCCAAGTCAAATGGCCAATAAACTGGCAACGAGGCGGGAGCTTCTGGACCGGTGGATAGGCATTGAAGAAGAAGAAGAAGAGAACGACGATGGGGATAACATTGATCCTCTCAAAAGTCGTCGCCTCCACCAGCACAAAGAACAATGGTCATCTCCACTTTCCTTTTATTTTCAACTGCATGTTATATATATTACTCTTTTATATGCTCCGTTCAGAGTCTATACTTACTGTTTACCGACATTTTGAATTCTAGTTTAATTTTTGTCTTTTACAAGTAGCTACAAGTTTTGCGTAATACTAAGTTTTGCCTTTTACTACTTCATGAGTCAGTGATCATTAGGATTTCATTAACGAGCTTTGAGATTGATGTCACTGCTTCCATAACCACAGTTAGAGTTGATTATTTCAGGTTTGCAGATGCATATAATCTCTTGATTTCTTTGCCTAGTGAAAGTCATATATGGTGTGGCTTTTGGGATATAATGGCGCCACTTCTGGAGACCTTCTACAATTTCTTCAAAGATGAACGTCAAGATTCACCTCTTAGGCGTTTGTGGATGAGGATCTCTGAAGAAATGCGGTTCTGCCTCCAATGCGTTTCTCAGCACCATCATGCCCAAGAAATGTACAAAATGGAGTATGAGTATAGCACTATTGGTCCTCTTCTTGATGTGTTACAGAAACTTGATTGTGAGAGAGTGACACTACACCTGAAATATATCAATGAAAAAATAGCAGGGCAAAAGTATGATCCTACTTGTGATAATTCGGAAGTTGTCACCACATTGTATGAGGTAATTAGTCTGTTCTGTTTGAACTTTTCTTCACTCATTGTTTTTCTTCTCTTAATTTTGAGCCAATAGACCCCATTAAATTGACATTTTGAGCCTTGAAATTGCGTCCCTTTTGGGCTTCTCTTTCTATGTAAAATTTTCCATTTCACTGGGAAATGTACAAAAGCAAAAGTATTTAACTATTGGTTATATCCTTTGAATGAACTCAAATGTCCAATTCCATTTTATGTTTTGCACTTTTGCTTGGTAGATCACCATATCACTTGTTTGTTTCCATTTTTACTGTTTTTAGCATTGCTTGCTTTCGCTGGGCTTTCCTTCGATCTTCACAGCACCTGTGGAATCGTGATTTTAGAGTTAGATTTTGTGTTAAAAATTTGGCATATGCTAAATTTGTGTTAATATACCTCTGGTGTCCTTTTTGTGTCTTGTGCCCCTCTAGGGTGATGACATTCTCTAACAATTTTCAGCATTGATGGGAAGTTATCAATGATTGCATTTTTTGGTGTATTTGGTTGTATTAAAATGCATGAACTTTCAAAAATACATCAACTTATTTAGATATATGTCAGGATAACATTGTTTTGTTTCTTCTTTCTGGATCTCTTCCCATATTTTTTTTGTTATGAATTTTCCCTTTTAATTAGGTTACAGGACTGGAGAGTTTTGGAAATTGGAATGGATATGTCTCTTTGTTTTTTTGTTTCCTTTCTTTTTTATTTTTCCTTCTCTCTTTTTCCAGACAGAATGTCATCTTTTATAAAAAAAATCCGTTGATTATTGTTAACTTTCGTGCTGAAATGAAGCAGATGAATATTAGTGACATGTGATTTTTCGATTGTATTTGATGCTAAGATAAACATTGTTCTTCATGATGTTATGAATTTTTGTTTTTTTTTGGTCTGAGTTGCTTTTATTTGTCTTTTTGCGTTCAAAATTAATATTTCATTTGCCCCTCTTTCACTATTTGATACAGGTATTGATGTTCCCAGCTCTTCTAGAGAATCAGCCCCTATTCACTGAATTTGAGTTGTTTGTTGAGGCTATTGATAATATGCATGAATTGGCTTTATCTGGGCATCAACAATTTCCTGTAAGCCTTTTCTCTTTCCTGTGTGATTTTGCGTATATATTATGTTTTAGATTGCTTACATGATGTATTTGTCCTCTTCTAGGGAGTATATGCATTGCTGTTTTGTAGACGAAGTGTGCGCTCTGTTGGATATCGCTTGGCAGGATCAATGGGAAGATTGAGGTACCTTTGTCCATGCCAAAGGATTTGGGCTTTTAATTATGAGGATTTTTTAATGCTTATGATGCCCAGGAAAGTTGTGTTTCTGACACCAATTATATACTTATTTCTGACACCAAATAAGGAAGACCTAAAACTAGAGATCATGCCCTAGGGGGTTAGCTCAGGTGGCAAGGTTAGGGTGTGGATAGTGGCCATAGGTTCAAACCGTTCTTATGTACTCCAAAAATAAAAAAGCTAGAGATCATGTTTAGGTTTGTGGTAACATGGTAAGGTATGGTTTGATTAATAATTATTGATTAGACGAATCTCACTGATAATCTTTTCTTTGTAACTGTTTCAAGTCTTGTTTTTCCAATGCAAAACATTGAGATACTTTCTTTGTGTTTTGATAATCATAAATGATGCTTGCATTGCGTGTAGGAGAGCAACGGACTTGGAACCTTTGCAGCCATTGCTTAAGATGTTTATTGCCTGTTTAGAGGCAGAGACTTTACCATCAGCTACGGAAACTTCAACACCACAACTACAGCCAGATCGTGCTTCTTTATGGGTTGGCTTCAAATCTTTGTAAGAAGTTGTGGTTTAGTAGTATGAAACTTGAATTTTTTTTTCTTAATGTTTAATTTATCTCTGCTTTTCTTATCATAAAACTTTTATGATTTTGTGAAGGCTTGGCTTCATGGATTCTCCAGCTTTTGAAGAAGGGCTATTGGAACGCTATCCCTTTTTTCTTGATATTGTACTCAATCATATTAGCAGTGATTCAGTTGAATTTTCACATGCTGTTACTTGCTTGAAACTTCTCTTTGAAATGCTTGGTATGCACTTCCTCTTTTTAATTCCTTTTGCTTTTCTTCTCTTCATATTTTATTTTGTATTTCCGTTTGGCTAATATTTTCTTTTGATCTTTGGTCTTGCTTCAAGGTTGTAAGCTTTGGTTAAGGTCAAAATTGTCTCCAAGTGTAATGCGCAACACTCTGCTTGGTCAATGTTTCCATACTCGCAGTGAGAAAATCCATAAAGATATATTTAGTCTTTTCCAACCTTTCCTGCAGGCATGTATGCAAAATGCTTGAGTATTGACTTCTCTTTTTCTTTCTGTTTTTTTCCTTGGTGGGGAAGGTGGGGTTGTTCATGGTTGACACAATATCTCAAGTTATTGTACAAGTTATTCATTTATTTTGGCAAATGTCTTTTTGTTGGCTTACATGAATGAGCCCATGTATATGTCTAGTCTCTTGAAGCTTTGCAAGATGGAGAGCATGAAAAGCAGCGGAGGAATTTTCTTTATTTTCTTCTTCATCAAGTGCCGGCGAGCAGTAACTTCAGCATTCTAACACGAAAATTAGCTTGTCAGGTTCATGCATATTCCTCTAGATGCTTACATGAGTTATACATGGTGTATGGCAAATGATTGGCTATGATGCCTAGCAATGCTCTTGGTTGATATATATTTCAAGATTGTCTTTTCAGATAGCGCTTCTTGTTGTGCACCGAGGTTACATGATGAATCCGCCTTCTCCTCCTTTCGAGTGTGCACATATGTGGTATGTGCTCATTTATTTGTCTTTTGATTTCTATCTTCCTCAAAATTCAGATTTGGAGCTTCTTTATATTTGTCTTGAGTTCTCAGCTTATGTAACGCTTCATTCCATATATGGGTGGCCATTGAATGAATTTTGGAGCTCTTCATTCTAAACTGAAATGGCTCATAATTGTGTTTCCCTCCTTGGTTTACATCTTTTTATTGATGAAGTTGATTTGACAACCTCCCCTCACAACAATAACAACAACAAATTCTTGTCCCACTAGGTGGGATTAGTTACATGAATTACACGATACTATTGTGTTCTTTCATAAACTAGATCTGTAGATAGATTATTTATCAAATGATATCTCTCTATAATCTTTTTGAGAGTGCGCATCATTCTTCCTTTACCTCTTTTTAGACGACTCCATACTGTTTGATTCACCCTCATTAACGATGTCTCAAATGGCTTTTTCTAAGCATGTTCAAACCACCTCAAACGATTTTTTATCATTTTCTCCTCAATAGATGTTACTCTAATTCATCTATGAATTTGATTATTACAAATCCTCTAAATTCTAGTATGGCCATACATCCATTTCAGCATCCTCATATCGGTTATCTCCACTTTATGCTCATGTTGTCTTTTTAAAGCCCAACATTTGCTATCATATAGCATTGCTGACCTTATAGCAGTGCATTAAAACTTTCCTTTTAACTTATTAGGTACTTTTCAATCACAAATAGCTCTAGTAGCTTGCCTTCATTTACAACATCCAACTTGAATTCAATGATTAAATCACTATCAATTTCACCATCTTTTTGTATAATTGATCCAAAATATCTAAACTTTGTCTCTTGTAGGATGGTTTGATCTTCCAATGTCACCTCCAAATCACTTCCAACTTGTCTCTTATTAAAATTGCAATGCATATAATAGTATGAGCTACTTCGAACTAATTCTGCCCCTTATCTGTTATTCTTAGGGAAACATTATTGTTAGGGTTCACTTGGAGGCTTAAGTTTGAGTTGAAATGGCCCTTGACACATGTGAACTTGATCAGTATGCGTTGTGTTTTTATTTAATTGAATTGGTATTTGATTTATGGTGCAGTCATCTCATCATTTCTATCCATTGTGTTGGACAGGGGACCTTTCCTTGTGTCATCCTTGAAGGACTCCTCACTTC
This sequence comes from Vachellia collinsii, assembly GCA_006871305.1. Taxonomy (NCBI): domain Eukaryota; kingdom Viridiplantae; phylum Streptophyta; class Magnoliopsida; order Fabales; family Fabaceae; genus Vachellia; species Vachellia collinsii. Next base: position 7,031 of record QFDD01002808.1, on the reverse strand, counting down.
ACAGCTCTTTAAGACAGCCTGCTTTTGACCTCATACAGATTATTATAGTATCAGATGCCACTGCATTAATATCTTCAGCATTAAATCACTGCACACCTTTAAGTAATGCTGGTTGCACGGAATTTGGGCTGAATGATGACAATGATAAAATTTGGCTCCCAACTGTTTTAGATGAAGAGAAAGATAGTAGTTCGTGGAGTCAATTTGGTATGCAGAGTAGAATAACTTCTCAGGAGTGCAGAGAGTGGATGTGCATTCCATTGTTATGGGTTGACGTTTTCGTTGATATACATCCTTCAGTCCTCCCAATATCATTTTCAAAGGCTGTTTTCTGGGCACGATCTCGTTTTTCTATGATTGAGCCTGAGAGCAGTGCAGAAATGCTGCTTCCTATTAGATCTTGGCTTTCAACTTACACTTCAGAAATTTCCTCTTCATTTGAGTGGAAGCTTCCTACTGGTTCTGATGATGGTGGAAATGGGAACATATCAAAAAATTCGGTGGAAGTATTGACAATGTCTTCTACTTTAATGAGAACATTTAGCAGGTTTCTAACAAAACCTTGACTTTATGTTTTCCTCTAAAATCAAAAGTTGGAACAGCTTATAGTTTATGTTTTGACGAGTTTAAAACAGATTTTCAATCTCTTGACTAATTTATCTGGAGTTAAACCTCAGGTTGACTGCACATTTTTTAGTTCAGATGGTACAAGGAGAACTTCGAAGACAATGGACTTGGGAACCACTGATGGGTGAAAGCTTAATTCTTGCGCTTTTGGATCCGAATGATGTAATTTCATTTCTAAGTGGCATTTGTAGATTATGTAAATTAACTTGTTAACGAGATTAGATTTTTTTTTTTTTGGGTTATTTCAAGGAAAAAATCTACAAGATGGATTCATTTCCTCTCTCTTCCCCCTTGTTTGTGGAACCTGATGTAGATAATGGATAATTTGTTTCTCTATTGCAGAATGTTAGACAGTTTGGCAAGTACATTTTGGAACAAGTTTCTGATACTCGTGGTCTTTCATGTGGATTGAGGTTTCTTTGTTCTTGCAAGGTGTCATTGTCTGCCTCTTTTTTGGGCCTCAAACATGCTATGAAACTGGTAATATTACATTTCCGAAAATGCTTCATTGAAAATTATATGTGGAACAAGCAATTATTGTTTATTGACTTTTTCTACTGGCCATTTGTCTCTTTCCCTCCATTTTTGGTAATTGTTGTCTTTGCATGCCAGATGCAATTGGATTCTGTTCTGTTGAAGTTTCAAACTCTGCATCATTTTTGGTTTCTTTTATGCAAATTACTGAAAGAAGGGGATTTGCCTGCTCATGAGTTGCCAGCAAATGCAGAGAGTGTCTTAAAAGAGCCAACATTTTCTTCCCAAGGCGGGTTTTTGAAACAGCCAGATTTTGATTCTCTGCCGGTGGATATTGATAAACGCATTTCAGATATTGACTTAGAAACTAAAGAAAAATTCAGTTACTTGTTATCTGAAATGGCCTGGCCTATTATCTGTAGATATCTGGGTAAAGGAAAAGAATTTATTGATTACAATCTTTGCCAGGTATGTTCTTGATTTGTTTTTTTTTTTGGTTATGCACCCTGTTTTGTCTTTCATATTTTAAGGAGAATCTATAATTTACCTTCCTAATCTAAGTTGTAACTGCAATTTTTTGTTAAAAAATGAAATATTAAACAATTCTTCTATAAACAATGGACGGAAATAAGAATGTTAACTTCTAGTTAATATCTCTGCAAGAAATTGTTTACTTGCTTCAAACATTTTAATGGCCTTACGTGTTGGGTATGAGAATGCACATATAAGAAGCATGAGATGGTCATGTGGCTTTTTACCATTGATTTTAATTGAGGTCAACATTTTTATTTTTAATTTGTTTTTGGACAATATAACATTTGATATTTTTATTTAAATTGAAAGTTAGAGGTGGTGTTTTTTTCACAAATAAAGCTCATGACCAAAGAGGTCAATGTAGTTGCCCTATTTTTATCCTAGTGCACATGCTAGTTTGTGCTTGTACCATCATCAGTTTTCTGCTGTTTTTATCTTGGTTCCTTTGCTATCATCAGACATATTGGTACTCTAGATATGCACTGGTAGCTATGTATGGATGAGCAAGGACTATTGTGAACGATTTTCCAAAACATGCTTCATTTTCCATACAGATTTTGTTCAGTATCATTGTTCTTTGTTGTTTCAGATGACTTGTGTTCGGATACTCGAGATTTTACCTGTTCTTTTTCTTAGACTCCAATCATTTCGCGGCAAAAAGCTTGGGAATATGACTGTGCTGGCTCAAAATAAGTTGGATTTTAGATGGCTTTCTGATCTCATGGAGTGGGGAAAGTCATCACTAAAGGTTGTAATTGTTTATTGGAAGCGAACAGTTACTTGTTTATTGGATATATTGAAAGGGTCTTTTGCTAAATCTGACCTGTTGACAATCATTACCCTAGAAAAGCTTATTTCAAGTGGTGAGTTCCTTTTAAAATTGTTTTTTTACCCATGTAAATATACAAGAGCATCTGCATATCCCCCTCCTTTTGACATGTCAATACTATTTTATTGATATGCTTGGCTATTTTTTCCAATGTAATTCAGATGGTTATCAATTGGAAGAATTGATAGAACATGCATCCCGCCTTTCTGTTTCACTGTCTTTGGAAGCTGCTGATAATTTTCTTGATGCAAGTGAGAAGCCAAGATCTTCAGTATCCGAAGATACTTTCAAGAGCAAATATTTCACTTCGAATAGGCATTCTTCCATTTTGGAGAATGCAGGAGTGCAAATTGTGGACCCGCAAATGACGACCAGCAAAAAGAACAGTGAAAAGGTCATTGTACTCTCTGATGATGAAGAGGAACCAAAATCTCTTAGCAATGAGAACATTCTGTCAGATGGTAAGATTGGCTCCTGCAAGTCTCTGTCCTTTGATGCTGGTAAAAACATAACAGTTGCTTACCCTGCAAAACATAATGTTTCTTCAGTAAAAACTTCCAGGAATCAGGGAGAGTCTTTCCAGGGAAAGGTTCCTAGCACTGTGTCTGGTCTGTCTTCTCAGAAATTGGACTCTAGTAATTTACGAGATAAACCTGTGATCACTTCCTTTGTTAATTCAAAAGGCGTAGATAATGGTGGCAGGGAAGAAAGCTTAAAGCCCCATAATGATATCAATTTGACAACACTATCTGAAGAACATTCAAACGCTGTGAAACCCAATAATGCTTGTGACAATATGGCTTTGAATAGTGGTAGTGCTCTGTCAACTAATCCAACATTAAGTGATTTAGTTCATGATAATGAAGACGATCCTTTGGAAACTGCACTGAAGTCTGTAGAACGCATCCAGTTGCTTGTAGCAAAGCCTACTTTTGTTTCCAGAAGACAAGTTATTCAGCTCAAAACTCCTTTTGAAAACAGACCTGGTCGTCTACATAGATTGGAGGATAATTTGAAAAGATTCAAGCCACCAACACTAAATGATTGGTATAAACCTATTCTTGAAATAGATTATTTTGCAATAGTTGGATTGGCATCTGCAAGAGAAGATGAAAACCTGGCTATAAGCAAACTAAAGGAAGTTCCTTTGGTTTTTCAATCACCTGAGCAGTATGTGGCGATATTTCGACCTTTGGTGTTGGAGGAGTTTAAAGCACAGTTACACAACTCTTTTGTGGAGATGTCATCATGGGAGGAGATGTTATCTGGAAAACTCTCTGTGATGTCAGTGGAGAGAGTCGATGACTTCCATCTTGTGCGATTCGTACATGATAACAGTGATTCAGCAGAATCCAAGAGCTTTTCAGAAAATGACCTTGTTTTGCTGACGAAGGATCCTCCACAAAAATCTTCACAGGATGTTCACATGGTTGGAAAGGTATCCTTAGATTTATGTCACTGGTATTATCCCAACAAGAAGTTGAGATGCCTACAAATGTTGTGACTAAAGAAGATAAAAAGATACTCCTATACATGTTTTTATTTTGGCATGACTGTTTTTGTTCATAATATTTCCACACGTGAAGTTTATTCTTTTCAATTGGCAACAAGTCTTGCTTATTTTGCTGATAAATTTGATTGCTAATTTTTTTCTGTAGCATGACTTGATGAAGATTGTACTATATGATGGCTTCACCTTGGGGCTGAACTTTAGATAACTTATTCTTCCTCTGATCACCTAATTGTCAGTCATGTCTTGTTTATAATGGGAATCATGATGTTATTATACATGTGATGTTCATTTTATGAAGAACTTCTTATAATATCTGTTAGCATTTTGCGTGAAATTTGAAGTTGGGTCTAATACCTTATTTTCATGTTTTCCACTTTTGAGGAGCCAAAATTCTTGTTGGCTCGTCAACATTATAAAAGCCAATTTTTAGTAGCTGGTGCAATGTTGCTACCAATGCAGCTTGAGGTTGCATAACAAAGCACACCATTAATAACATGTCTGCTAAAAGAGTTGATTTGTATTTGCAGGTTGAAAGATGTGAGAGAGGTAATAAAAGAAGTTTAACCATTCTCCTTATCAGGTTCTATTTTCAGAATGGTTCTTCACGGTTAAATCAAGCTCGAAGGGCTCTCACTGAGCGGAGTAAATGGCATGCATGCCGTATAATGAGCATTATTTCTCAAATTCGTGAATTTAATGCATTATCATCAGTAAAGGGTATTCCCTTACTTCCACTTATTTTGAATCCTCTCAGTGATTCATATCATCATAATGAGTCCAAGGTAGTGGATCTCAGCAAGTTGCCTCAACCTTTACAGAAAACTTTTAGGTCATCATTTAATGCCAGTCAACTCCAGGCTATAAGTGTTACTATTGGAACGGCTAAAGAAAAGAAAAAATTTGAATTATCACTTATTCAGGGGCCCCCAGGTACCTGATCCACCCTGCACAAATATATCTTGATGTACCTCATAGCTTTAGAATTAATGGATTTTAACATTTATCTTGTTTATGTGTACATATGTTGAATATAGGCACTGGGAAGACACGGATTATTGTTGCAATTGTCAGTGGTTTGCTTGCTTCTCCTTCACAGAAGATAGATTGCACCCAAAATCCTTCAAATGAAAATTTGAGTTCCATTACGAGACCAAAGATTAGCCAGACTGTTGCAATTGCAAGGGCATGGCAAGATGCAGCCTTGGCTAGACAGCTGAGTGATGATGTTCAAAGTGCATCAAAGTATGCAGGAAATTGTGTTAGAAGAAGAGTGCTTATATGTGCTCAATCTAATGCTGCTGTGGATGAGCTAGTCTCGCGAATTTCTAGCCAGGGTCTTTATGGCAGTAATGGCAAAATATACAAGCCTTATCTTGTAAGGGTTGGAAATGTAAAAACAGTCCATCCAGATTCACTGCCATTTTTTATTGATACACTTGTTGATCAGCGTGTGACAGAAGAGAGGTTGCATTCCCTTGGGAAGAATGATTTGGGAGTAGATTCCTCAGGGGCTTTGCGTTCTAATTTAGAGAAATTAGTTGATTCTATTAGGTTTTATGAAGCAAAGCGTGCAAGCTTAAGGGATGGGAATTCGAAGAAAAAAAATCTGCATGATAACTCTTGTAAGGGGGATGAGAAGGAAATGTCTAACACAGAAATTGAAATGCAGCTAAGGAAACTATATGAACAGAAAAAACAGATATATAAGGATCTTAGTAATGTTCAGGCTGAGGAGAGGAAGGCCAATGAAGAAATCAAGGCACTCAGGAAAAAGCTGCGGAAATCTATACTGAGGGAAGCTGAAATAGTGGTAACTACCTTAAGTGGCTGTGGTGGGGACCTTTATGGAGTTTGCTCTGAGACAATGTTAAGCTCCAAGTTTGGAGCTCCATCTGAGAATACCCTTTTTGATGCTGTTGTAGTTGATGAAGCTGCCCAAGTAATTATATATCTTTGTTTTCAAAATTGTAAAGTACTCCCTCCAGTCCTTACAAAGTAGAGTCCGGAGGGAGTATAATTTACCACCAATCCTCTAATTTCCTCTTCCATATTTGATTTATTCTTGTTTTCACAGGCACTGGAGCCTGCCACTTTGATACCTCTTCAGCTCTTAAAATCAAGTGGAACTAAATGTATTATGGTAAAAATTCTAACAAGGTTTGAAATTTCTGGTATAGGTTAAGAAGTTAAACTGACTTTTGTAATTTACTCAAGGTTGGTGACCCAAAGCAGCTTCCTGCAACAGTCCTCTCCAATGTTGCAAGTAAATTTCTTTATGAATGCAGCATGTTTGAACGTCTACAAAGGGCTGGTCATCCTGTTATTATGCTTAATGAACAGGTATGTTAGTTGCAGCATTACCAAGTTTTTGTTGATTTATTATCATGACGGTTGCTGTGGTAAGCATATAAAACTAGGTTGCTCTGTGATATGTGCTCCCTCCAATTATAAATATAGGGCAAAGGTAACTAATTCACGATTCTTAATGAGTGGTAGTTTATATTAATCTTTTCATAAAAATGTCCATTTTTCCCTCAATGCAAAAAATGACCTAATTAAATTGTGACTTGGAGTAAACGAACAAGCCAATAGCAATGCAATTAAAATTCCAAGTTCAAACCAGCAATGAATGGGGGAAGGATGACATTGGAAAAAAATATGAACGCTAACACTGCTCTATATTTCAGACCAAGTAGGACTTCTGGATGTTTCCCTATATTTAGGACTGAAGGGCGTAATATATATGTGTGTGTAATGAGCGGATGAATTCTGTCAACTTTATGATTTTTGGTTTGAATTTATGGTTAAATGTGCTTTTGTAGCCAGTCTCTCTTAGCACTGATCGAACACTGGATCACATGGTTAACCATTCTTCAAGGAGCCACACCAACTAAAAGCTTGAAGCAAATGCCTCAAAATTAAGTGATTGTTTGGTTTCACGTATTGAAGTAATTTTGCATGCAATGAAATAAGTATGTAAGAATAGTTCTTTCTTATAAAGCATAAAAACACTTGAAATAAGTGTTCCCAAACTAGCCCTAAGAATAGTTTTAT
>QFDD01002807.1:0-16712 GCA_006871305.1 Vachellia collinsii | reverse complement strand
TTAAAACTAATAATTTAGATCTATCAATCAGTAAAATGGTAGTTGGAAAATAAATATTGGTAAAATAATACATATTTTTATTATATTATAGAAATAGATGTTTTAAATAAAACAAAACTTAAGAGACAAAAATCACTAATTTTAAATTTGAGGAATAAAAATAAAATGTAGAGATTAAAGATTATAGGTTTACATATTCATAACTGTCCCACTAACACTATAAATATTTCGACCTTCCTAGAAAAGAAACCCAACCCAAAGTATAACTCATTATAAACACACTCTCAGACTCTCCTCCCTTTGCAATCTTCCTTTTGTGTGATAGCATGGCTCCACCTGAAGCATTTTCCGGTAATGTAGTGTTTACCACGAGGCGGCACGAACCCGAATTGGTGGCCCCGGCGAAGCCCACCCCTCATGAAATGAAACTGCTCTCCGACATAGATGACCAAGAAGGGTTACGAGTTCAAATACCAATGATACACTTTTACGGTCACAAGCCTTCCATGAAAGGGAAGGACCCAGCTCAAGTGATCAAGAAGGCTCTGTCTCAAGCTCTTGTGTTTTATTATCCATTTGCAGGCAGATTAAGGGAAGGATCTGGTCGCAAGCTTATGGTTGACTGTAATGGAGAAGGAGTCATCTTTACTGAAGCTGATGCTGATATATCTCTTCACCAATTCGGTGACATTCTTCAGCCTCCATTTGCAAATTTCGATGAGCTTCTTTATAAAGTTCCTGGTTCAGAAGGAGTTCTCAACTCTCCCCTCTTAGTTATCCAGGTTTTGATTTTCTCCAACACTTAGATTTAAACTATACTCCCTCTCATCAGTGAATTGACTTTTTTTAAGTACATTAAACTAAACAAGATAAATACATTTAATTAAAATATGGTAATGATCATTTATATACAAGTATGTTCATTTTGTCATAGGTTACACGACTCAAGTGCGGTGGATTCATCTTTGCCTACCGCCTAAATCACACCATGAGCGATGGTGCTGGTATAGTCCAATTCCTAAACGCCATGGCGGAGATCGCCGGCGGCGCATGTGAGCCGTCAGTTGCTCCTGTATGGCGAAGAGAGCTCCTATCAGCAAGAGACCCGCCTCGAATCACTCACACACATCGTGAGTACGAGCAAGTGCCTAATAATTACGATCCAATATGGACGCAACAAAGCATCGTTCATCACTCTTTCTTCTTCGAACCCAAAAAGCTAGAGGCCATCCGTAAGTTACTTTCACATTACAACAATAATGGTCAACACATAACTACTACTAGGTTTGAAGCTCTTACGGCTCTCCTATGGCGTTGTCGTATTAAAGCGTTGCAATTAGAACCCTACGAGGAGGTTCGATTTATGTGTATTAGTAATTTAAGGTTCAAGTCAAAGCCTCCATTTTTGCCACCTGGTTATTATGGCAATGCCTTCGTGTACCCAGCCTCAGTCACCACCGCTAGGAAGCTCTGTGAGAATCCATTAGAGTATTCCCTAGAGTTGGTGAAGAAGGCGAAATCTGAGGCAGCGGTGGAGTATATACAATCTGTGGCTGATCTTATGGTCATTAAAGGACGACCATGCTTCATTATGCCAGGAACATGGATTGTGTCGGATAACTCGCGTCTTGGGTTTAGGGATGTGGATTTCGGATGGGGTAAGGCAGCGTACGGTGGGCCGGCAACGGCCGGAGTAGGTCCGTTTCCTGGAGTAAGCTATTACGTGGCATGTGAGAATGAAAAAGGAGAGGAAGGTATAGTTGTGCTGTTCTACCTGCCGCTAAGTGCTATGAAGAGGTTCGTTCAGGAATTGGATCAAGTCTTTGGCGAACTTGAACAATTATCAAGCTTCAGAGAGAGAGAGAGAGAGAGTGAGTGATCGAGCGTTTGCTTATAAATAATTATGTGCGTGCTGGTTTGGTTATGGATCTTTCATTGTTTCGGGTCCCTGGCTGTAATGAAGTGGGTCAGTATCCATGTTATGAGTCTGTGTAGCAGTGTGTATGTATGGGCTGTGTTATCAATAAAGTCTGTATTAATGAAGTGGTTCATATCAGGATCTACTGTGTCATCAAATGATGGAATCAGAACGTTTGTTATTGATTTGACTCTTTAGGAGCCTTTAATTAATTCAATTCATAGAAGCTAAGTATTACAAAAGCAATTTGAAAGGGGAAATTAGTCTGGATTTCATTCTAGATGAGAAAAGCTATTATGTGCAAGAGATCATGAAATCTCTACACTACCCTTTTTTTTGGTTTTTTTTTTTTTTGTAAAATGGAGTGAATATGAAAATGCTTGAGAAATTCTATTGACGAAAACTTCTTAAAAACGAATTAGTGGCTATCGTGGTTCAATTAGGATATGAGTTTATTTTCACCAAGTCTCAATGAAAAATCCCAAATAAATGTGTGACTCTAGTGTTCTTAGTGGTTATACTCCTACTAACATCGATAAGTTATTCTACGTCCGTAGCGTTTTCAGTTTGACGTCCAGTTCAGTTCAGGCTTGACAACATCAATTTAAACAACTCAATAAAATAAGATTTGGAAAATAGAATTTAGAACTTTTTAGGAAACTAATGCAATTGAGACCTCAATGATTTGCAACTCAACCAAAAGAGTCCGGTTCCGGTGCTCATCATTGTGATGAGCACTGAACCTGGCTCCGTCCTCCTCTAGCTAGCTTAATGAAATCTAAGGTATATGCCTCTTGTTGACACATGTATGTTTAGCTATAATAGATGGAAGTGAAATGAGAAAATATCTGAAAATTAAAATACTCCATTGTGAAATCCCTCCTTAATTTAAAACGAAAATTATGTTCAATAAAATGTTACTTATTAAGTTACATAATAAAAAAGTCATTAAGCTAGCTATTTATAACTATTTTCTTATGGCCTTCACATTTGGCCACTCATTTTGGCAATAATTTGAATTGATGGCTAGAAAGTCTATGTACAAAATAATATCAAGCACTTCACGAATGTCTTGATAGCTTTCACGTTCACGTGATCCACGGTTTGTCCATTAATGGAAATATCAATGAAGTGAGTGATTAAAAGGATAAGGATAAATCCACATAGCACAAGACCGGATTGTGGGTTTTCCTTTTAGTGCACTGGTAAAGTGTCAAGACTCTATAAAAAATAAAGGGCTAAAGAACCAACTAGTATACACATATAGAGGCCCATCACCATATCTCCTCTAATGTACAAGATTCATCCCCTTATCTCCTCTGTAATATACTCCTTCAAGTCAACTACAATCACTCCCTCTTAAATTGATATTTGCCGGATTGAACTATATACATACACAATTCACACCATAATTTCGTAACCATCCACATTTTATTTCTAATACATTGTGTAACAACAGTTTTCTTAAACAAGTTACTTAACTCTCAAATTATATTGACAAAATTAATCAATCTTATAAAAAATGTTTGACTTCAAAAATAAGTTAAAATATGATAAAAGAAAATAAAATATGATCTCAAAAATTTATCATGCTTAAAAAAATTGAGCTCTCTTTTCAAAATTTATTCATGATAGAAAATGGTAAATCTAAATATTCAAATACTATCACGGATAATAAGACTTTCCTAAGTCACTTCTTACCAAACCATAGCATTAAAATCAATGTCATAATAATGGGCATCATCCTTCAAACGGTGATGCAATAATGTAAATATCATTTTTTTTAAAAGAGTATATTACAAAACTTCCACTCAAGTTTATGGTTTCAAAAATAATAATATCATCTATTGTATCGAATTAGGGGCCTACGGCTTGCTATGAAAATAATCCAAAATAACATGATTTAAAGTATATATATTAAAATATCAAAGTACAACAAAACATGAGCCATGCAGTGGCAATATACATATAGTCAATACATTATTGGAGGAGAAGGCTATATTATGACAATAGCCATGTGCAAACCTCGTGAACATTCTCAGACATCTCAACACGTGTTGTCACCTAAAAATATTAATAGGAATGGGGTGAGACAAAAGTCTCAACAACCAACAATCAAACTTAAAAGGTATACCAGCAAGTGCTAATGAGAGAAATATTATGAGTGAAGTATCAAAATCCCTAACTATAAATATATCACAAAAATTTATTCATTAATCATATTTAATTTCTCCAGGAGTTCACACAGTCATTTCTATTAACATTTCACAAGATATATCTCAATATAATCATTATAAATATATCATAAACTAACAAGATCACATGAATCAATAATAACTTGATTACTTTTCTTAATCATCATGTCTCCTTATGAACCCATGGGCTAGTACTGTCCCACGTAACTGGTAGCTACTTAAAAGCTCACCGTTCAATTAGTGATATGGACTGGCCAGATCCATAGAGCACAAGTCCAAACTATGGATTCTCCCCTCAACATTAATAGGGTGCCAATGGCCTCTTAGCACAATGGGCCCAAGATCATCTGATGTACAACTGGAAGTCTTCCATTTTAATCTCCTTTTTAGCGTGTTGAAATTCACCCTCTCATCTCGTCTATAATAACTCCCTTATCCCCTTACCTCCCATCAATAACAACATCCACTTCTCTATATGTTACAACACTCATTTTCTAGAGCTTAATTAGAATGCATTCGCAATTTGCCATCACACACATATATACAGATATGATTATCCAACAACACTTTCTAACTAATAATTTCATATTCAAGTTCACAATAGAAGCACAACAATATATCAAGAGGTAAAGGTAAATATTGTCATCACGACACATAATCTCTTAGACTCTAAATCTCACAATGCAATTCAACATTAATAACATAAGGTTTATCAAGTAATATCATTTTTATAACCTCAAGCCAAGTAAGTGTGCAACATTAATAATGTAAGGTTTATCAAGTTTACGAAACATGTCACAAGTATGCATAATAAGTGGAAGGTGGTTACCTCAAGCCAAGTAAGTGTGTAACACCACAATTATTCAAACCCAAAGTTTAGATCACCAAAACATAATTAATCTACACAATTAAGTTAATGATAACTAAATCCATAAATACATGAATTTAAATAAAAGCCTCTCCCAACTTTAATTCCTCCAATCCTTCCTTAAAATCATAATTCTCCCAATCTCATTTCTATTATCCAATACCTCTATTTCACTTGTTAAACTTATAATCAATAATTTCTTCCATTTCCAAAAGTCTCCAAAATTTTGTTTTTAAATCCTCAAAAAGCACATAAATCAGATATCATTAAATCCTTATTAAATCCTAATTTGTTTCTTCTATAAATCATTTATCACTTATTGGAATTACTAAAAATATAATTATTTTATCGGTCTATTCACAAACATAAAATTTAGCAATTAAAGTTCCTTCAAAATTCCTAATACTTAGATTTCCTCATAAACATCAAATCCAATACTTCCAATAATCAGCACACGCGTGCACGCGCACGCGCACGCACACACACACACCACAAACATGTTCCAATGAACTAAGGTAAATTATAAAACTTAAATTTAATCAAGATATATATCATATTTCTCCCAAATAATAAATTGATTCTATAAAACAATTATTTAAAATTCTCAATGCAGCCAAAAGGCAAAAATAAATATATCAAAATGTACTAATAATTTAGCTTTATAATTTTATAGTCATCTATTATCAAAACTCAACACTTAATCCAAATAGTAAACAAAAAATCTGCTCTATTGCTCCAATAAATTATACCATTAGATTGATCTACATAAGTAGAATTTTCGTGAAAAAGGTTTAATCATTAGAAGTAGTTTTACTTAGCTAAATGAGCTTCAAAATTTGAAATATAATAACAATGGTGGGCAGACACTATGACCGTAGAGAAAGAGGGAGGCGCGGAAAGAGAACTGTGAAAATCAGATTTCCTCTCTCACATGACCCAAAAATAGATTATTTGGCTAAAGTTGCGTGATAAACCCTTAGGAGCGAATTACAGTAAAGTACCCCATGATTACATTTCCCTCCCGTCTTTTTTTTCCTTTTTCTTTTTCAATAAAGTATATTTAATAAACGCATATTACTCCAATAACTGCAAGATAACTTTCAGATTATCATAAAATAATTATTTTCTGATAATATTTAAAATTTTGGAATGTTACACATCGCATAACTTTATATATTCATTTATGAACAAGTCAAATCCCATATGATAAGTTTATAACAACATAATATTTACAATAATATAATTTCATATCTTCAAAGAATTTCAATACTCACAAACAAATATATAATAAGTGAAAGTTGATTATCTTTTGTGTAAAAAGATTATTAAGTGTAAAAATCATTCACAAACATGTCACAAGTATACATAATAAGTGAAAGTTAATTATCTTTTGTCAAAACAAATGTATATATATCCCAACAATCCGAAGCTCAAAAAGTCAAAGTCTAAGTTACCAAAACACAATTAATTTCATTATATATCAATATATTGCACACTAACCAAAACAATAATATAAAGATTTACATAAAATTCACTCATTCTCTAAACTTTAATTATTCTAACAATTCTCTATTTATAATCAGGTACAACTCAATTTCTTTATCTCAACTCTTAAGGTTACTCTAAAAATTTCTAAGATTTACATCTTTTCACAAAACCTCAAATCCACTCTACTAAATAATCAATATAGGCTCTAATACACTAAAATAATTTATGAAACTCCAATTTAAATTGATACAAATATCATATAAGTATCAAATGATAACCTGATTAACAAAGAAAATTATTTAAAATTTTCAAAGTAGCCAATAGGTACAACTAAACCAATCAAAATGTAATAATAATATAACTCTATAATCCTACATTCATCTATTATCAAAACTCAATACTTGATCTAAATTCTAAGCAAATAACTTACTTTATATTTAAATAAATTACACCATTAAATTGATATAGATGAGTAGAATAATTTTTATGAAAGATGTTTAGTGATTAAGAGTAGTTTTACTAGACTGAATCCCAGAGTCTCAAAAATGGCTTACGAATGCGTTGAACCCCAGACTGCAGGAAAAGAAAAAGAAGACGGCTATGTAATAATTCTGACGCTCAATCTTTCTTTACCTAAATAGATTTAGCAAAAATTACGCAACAGGGCCCTTGGGAGAAAATTACAATAAAATATCATGTATCATACATTCCCATCCCCTTCCTTTTCTTTTCTTTTTTTAGGTAAAATATACGTTTAATCCTTTAAGTTTACCTTAAGTTTCAGTTTAGTCCGTTAAATTTAAAAAGCACACTTTTAGTCCTTTAATATTAACACCGTTAGTTTTACTTAATGGAACCTTTTATAAGATATGAAAAATTTCTATTATTATTTAGACACCGTTAGTCCTTTAAGCTTATTATTTACACACAACCTTTTATAAGATATGTTTGAGTAAATTCATATTACTCAAATAACCAAATGATAAATTTTAATTATCATGAACTATTTATTTTCAATGATAATTAATTTTAAAAATAAAAATTTTAGGATATAGTTTGAATGTGAAATTTTTGTTCCTCCTGTTTATTTATTTAGACAGAGCATCTATCATCCTCATCCTCTTTTCTTTTTTTCTTTTTAAATTATAAAATTAAGGAACCATACTAAAATTTCATGTAAACTTAAAGAACTAAATGCATGCTTTAATACTAATTTTTTTTATATAAATCTATAATTTTATCTTTTATTTATTATTCTATAGGTTTTGTTATAGTAAGTGATTTATATACTTCAAGACGAATTTGAAAAATGAAAATGGACATTTGGTGAAGATGACATGATGACTTATAGGTATTTTGTTACTATGAATTTAGATGAATCTAGAGGTGAGGGAAAAATTTTATGGGTTGAATTTAAAAGAATATGAAAAGTGGGGTTCAAACTTTTTAACTAATTTTTCTTAATCTTTTATCATACATATTATTTTCATTAAAATTTTATAATCATACTTCTCCAATTTTTTTAAATTCAACCTATAAAATTTTTTATCACCCCTTCCATTTCCGCTAAATCCCTCCTACCAAAGTTGATATAATTTGATGTCCATAGTTTTGAATGTGAAATTTTTTGTTCCTACTATTTATTTGAGGAGAGCATATATCATCCTCTTCCTCTTTTCTTTTTCTTTTTAAATCGTAAAATTAACTTGTCCACAGTTTAAATTTGATCTCTTATAAAATATTTCTTTTTATTTTTATCATTAGAAAAATCTCTCCCTCTTGCGTGGTGGAACTTGTTTCCTAACTAAGCAAAGTGCTTAGCATAAAAAGCTAATAAATTTGAGCATTCCATATTTGATCTAAATGATTCTGATTTGATTTTTTTAAATGATGTTTTTTAAATAAAAAATAATTTTTTTGAAAAAAATAATAACTAAGAGACTACATTTATTTTACATTTTGACTTCTAAAAAGAATCAAATATAGACTGCTTATATTAAATGTAAACGATCTAAATCAAATTAATTCTCCCTACTGTACAAGCATCTAGATCTAAAGGATTTGGCAAGAGCCATTGATGAGCAAGAGGCAGGGAATAGTGTGATTTGGCCAATAAAGGAAGGAGCTTGTCAATTTTGCCTCTAGTCTTGGGATACTTGAAGAATCTAAATCGAGATCATCCTCCATTGTTGTGGTCATAGAGCTTAGTGAAGGATAAAGGCTTTGTAAGTTCTCTGTTCTCACAAAGTGCATATATCATACTCAATGGAACTAAATTATGATGGAGTCTAAATATAAAGTGTAAGGGGATGCTGAATTTGGTTTTGAATTTCTCCATCTGGCAGGGTTTATCCCTTCTATACATGAACTTGTATAATGTTTTAGTAGCTGATGTAAACAAGTGGAATCTACCAGGGGAATTATTATCCCAAAAAATAGATTCAATTGTCATGAAGTTAAAATGGAGATAATGGATAGTAGCTTCTAATTATTAATATAGGGCCTAATTTGAAGTTGATCTTGATTTTAAATGTAGGATATATGTTTAATTTTTGTTAAATTTTTTAAATTGCCCTTACTGATACTTCTTTAACATTGATTAACACTAATAATTTAATATTGCATCTATATATTCTATAAATTGAATTATGCCTGCAACTCATTAATGTCGCAAATAAAGGCGGTAATACGGGTTAACTCGAGGGTTGTGGGTTGGCCCATCTCAACTCACGGGTTAAACGGGTCGGATCCATGTAGCTTGCCACTTGGTGGGTAGCGCGAACCCTCCAATCCGCCATTTTATTTTTTTATTTTTAATATATATTTGTAAAGAAGTTAGTAAATAAGATACATATTTACAAAAAAATAATTAACATGAAGTTAATAAACCCCAAGAAAACATTTTTTAAACAAACTTCCATATATTATTAAACAATTATAATATCTTCAATAAATTTTATGTATGTTAAGCTTAAACATTTTTTTAAAAAATTATTTTTGAAACATAAATAACAATAACATTAAAATATTGAAACAAATATATACAATTGTGTTTTATGTGACTCATGGAGATATAATATTTAAGAAAATATATTTTAAAAATTATTTTTTTTAAAAATAAATATAAGGCACCAGCCCGCATACCCCCGAGTTATACAGAGTAGGATAATGCAGTCGTATTTTGGCGAGCTGCATCTTTTGCAACTAGTAATAGGAAAGTGGGCCAACCCGTGGGTTGTGTGCCGGCCTACCTCAACCTGCGGGTTGAGCGGCGTGGGCTGAAAGAGACCGCCCCCAATGCCTGAACCCACCAAAAAAAAAATTAAAAAAAAATAAAATATAATTAAAACTTTCTTAATTATTTTGGCATAAAAAATAATATTATTTCACTACATCTTCTTATAATTTAAAAATATATAAATATTAATGTTTCATTATAATTTTAAATATAGTATTATTGATAGTTAACATAAAAAAAAATAGTTATGCTACTTTTAAATGTATTAGGTGTTGTTTATCCTAAAAAATAAAATTTAATGTTACTTTTTTTTTCTAAAAAATATTGAGATGAAAAATATAAAAAAAATATATATTATCATTTTATTTTATTTTTTTAAAAAAAGGGTTATAGTAGGCTGACCCGTGAGGTCATTGCCAACCCTAAACCATTGGGCCCTTTGGGTGTAGTCAACTACTACGTCGCCGTCGTTGTTCTAATGTTGCTGATGATCACCTTGAGTGTTTCTATGAGATGCTTCTATGTCGTCAGTTTTTGAAGTGGTTGGAGAAGACGATGGAGCGATTTGGCTCAGCTTATGATCTGCCATACATAATCAAAGAAAGGTATTGTTTCCTCTATATAAAATAAGGAAGAAATTTTAGTGAGTGATCAGATTTTTGAACATGTGAGTGCTTGGAGGACACGCGCCTCCGTATGAAGCTATTTATAGATATGGAAGGAAACTGTGGGACTTATGTGGAAATTGAACAAAAGAAAAGGACGGTGGCGCTACATACGCGGAAAAATCTGATTTAAGCTTCCCGTTTGGAAGGATGTACAAGAATTTAGTTCGTCCATAGTTTATTTTTGTGCCTTTTATATTAACTGAATATATAATATAATGATATACTTGATATATTTAGTTTTTTTTAATCTCCTAAAAAACTTAATTGACTTTTATATTAATAACTGATAGTGATAAAATAAAGTGAATAACACTCAAATCCCATGAAAGTCAAATTATCATGATTAGATTTGGAAAAATTGTTAAATTGATATACATATATGTGATTAATTGTGATTGTGAAAAGTTGAGTTTACCCAACTTGCCGTTAGTAATCCATTAACTTATTAGTTGAAATCTTATGATTTATCATTGGTCGTATCATAATTTATCACACTCTGAGTTATTAATTGTGATATCCCAAATTGTCATTATAGTGATATATGGACTTGTTAATTGAGAAATCCTAACTTATTATTGGTGGTATCATGCCTATTTTATATTAACTTGTCACTAGTGATACATTGACTTATTATTATTAGTGGCATCGTAATTTGTCATAATTCTAATTAATTGTATACAAGTCCCTGGGGAATTCATATTAATTTAGTAATTTTGTAGACCTATAAGGCTAAAGTATATGTTTAGTCATTTATTTTACATTATATTTCAATTTGATTTATTAAGTTTAAAAAGAATACTTTTAGTCTTTTATTGTTAACACCGTTAGTTTTACTTAACGGAAAATGGTGATTCAACAAATTGAAATTGTGATTATGTGATTAAAAACTAATAAAATATTGTTAAACTTTGAAATATAAAAAAAAGTATATTAAATACTCAACATATAAGTAAATTTTGACATCATTTAATTACAAAATAGGATTGAATTATTATTTTCCATTAAGTAAAATTAACGGTGTTAACGATAAATAACTAAAAGTATACTTTTTAAATTTAAGAGATCAAATTGAAATTTAATATAAATTTAAAATATTAAATGTATACTTTAACTAGACGTATAATTTATCTTCAATGGGACTAGCTTGATTGTACTCTCCCCTAAAAAATAATTTATGTGTCACCTAGTTTGAGACTTGGATAACCGAAAGGAAAATTCCCGGCGGTTTTTATGTCGCTGTCTTGTGCTTTCTTCTTGGCCAATAAGTGTTTCGAATTTGGATCTATCAATTCAACTCTTTTAATTAAGTCTTAATTAAGAATTATTAAACATTAAATTATAATTTACGAATTTTAAGGTAGAAATTATGCATGATTTAATACTTTTGTTTATTTTCTTAAAAAATAAATTTATCTGCTCTGTGACTGTCAGAACTACTTTAAATATAAATAAAATTGGGAACGTGAAGGTCGACGTGAGTTTATGAATTATCAAATTGGTATATTTCTTCTTCTTTTGTAGTTTTATATTTTCGTGACTAACTAAATTAGAAGGTGCGTGGAATTTGAAAAATCAAGCATTCGGCTTATACTTTATGAATAACGGTGCTTGTTAGATTTAAATATTTAATTTATGCTAACTAATATACGAATAATATACTTAAATAGATATAAATATCGATTTATATTAACTATGGCCTACTTTAAATATTTATATTACTTGATTATAGTATATAAGTAAACACGATTTCATATTAATTTTATTAAAAGACAAAATAAAAGATTTAATGCGCTAGAAGGCACATGAAACTCCAAGAAAAAATTATTCGTAAATGTTTATAGTTGAAATATAAGTGGAACGAATAGATATGATCGTATGAAACGGACATTTAAATTTAATCAAAGTCTAATGCTTTTCTTTTTGGTCGGTACATATTCTTTTGCTTTACTTTTTGTACTTTTTTTTTTTTTGCCTCAACTTTACTGCTTTACGAAAGATGTGTGAATATAAGCTGGTGGAACTGGAAACGTGTTCTTGGCATGATTAAAGGCTATGTTCAATTTAAGTCTGTGAATAAGATTCTTATTCTCTCTGTTGTTTTTAATATAAGCATTTATTTATATTTTCATAATTACTATATAATGTTTTACTAGTTTTTGAAAAGAAGAACACAAAGTTTTTTTCATTCTTAAAGTTATTTCTATTTTGTTTTGTACACGAGATAGAGTAGAGTGCAGATCTTCTACATATAACTTTAAATTGACGTCTAAATGGTGGTCGAATCGGACACGTTGAGAATGAATGTGATTGGAATGAACAGCTTATTGACTTTGCGATGAGCCGATGACAGATAAGGCCAATGGTACCATTGGAATGGTCAATTTTCAGAAGGAGGAAACCCTTGAATTTGAAACCCGAAAAAATGTACACTTTTGGATAGGTCCATTGACTTAATCAAAATAAACTAAAAGAAATATTTTAGGTAAGCCAAAAACATTTTCGTAAAATTGTTTTATCACACCTTTAACTCACTTGCAAAAGGAATCACCAAATTTCAACTGAATTTCCCACTGGTGGCTTGTTTGTTGTGTGTGCGAGCCCACCATTCCTCTTAGCCTATATTACTAGCCCATCAAACAAGTTGATATATAAGGATTTGAATTCTCATTCTTCCAAGCAATGTGGGACTTGTTTCTTTTTGAGACACCTACATAAGACAAACTTTTACAACAATCCCCCACAAGTGTCAAAATAAACACTAGCCACTGACTTACACACATGGATATAGCCATTGTATCTGGTGGTCTTATGGACTTAAAACCAGACCTAGACCAATAATACTTATTACACAGAGATGTTGGTGGTCCTATGGACTTAAAACCAATCACCTCTTGGGGGTGTACTGGTATTAAGGGTTAGATTATACCCCCACATTTCTATTGTTAACTACGGTTTTGCTCAATAAGACAGTTGTGCATGAGTCTTGATGCTTAAGGAATGCTCTAGAGATTTTGTCACGATCTCATAGGAATAGCCTCATTCCACATTCATAGATTTTGTCAAATGTGTTTGTTTTTACCATTAAAGATTTTGTTTTTAGCCATAGTTATCGCAGACTAGTTATCACGATGTAGAGATACTAATGGTGTAGGCTTATCACCTAATGGGATATTTGCTAAGAAGTTTTTCAACCACTCAGCTTTAGTACTAACCATTTCCAAAGCAACAAAATCATAATCCCTTGAGGATTTAGTTAAGATAGTTTGCTTGGTCGACTTCCACATGATTACACCACTACTAAGAGTAAACACAACCACTAGTGGACTTTGTCTCTTCTAAATCTAGTATCCAGTTTGCATCACTGTAATCCTCTAAAACAATGGGAAATCCACTATACAATATACCATGGGTCATGGTATCTCTTAGGTATCTCAATACCCTTATTAGAGCCTCACAATACTCATTGCTTGGACAATGAGTGTATCTGATCAATCTACATACAACATATGATATATTAGACCTAGTGTAATTTATTAAATGCAATAGATGATTTGAGCATATTTAAACTGAGCAATCAGATCTCCTTTATGTTTCTTTAAATGCACACTCAAATCATAAGAAGTACTCAAAGGAGATTGATCGAATTGTTCAAACTTTTTCAGTATTTTCTCAACATAATGTTCTTGAGAGATAAAAATACCATTTTCATTCCTTATGATTTGAACACTTAAAATTACTTTTGTTTAACTCATGTCTTTCATGTCAAAATTTAAAGCAAGATAACTCTTTGTTTCAAGCATCGCACTTATATTTGTTCCAAAGATAAGCATATCATCCACATATTAACAAATGATCACACATTCATTATTCCTAACTTTAGTATAAACACATCTTTCTATTTCAATAGTAGAAAAGCCACCATTTGACAAAACTTGATCTAGTTTTCCATGCCACTGTTTGAGTGATTGTTTCAAGTCATATATAGATTTAACAAGTTTACATACTTTATTTTCTTTCCCAAGAACAATACACCTCTTAGGTTGTACCATGTAAATTTCCTTCTCTAATTCACCATTTAAAAATGCTATTTTAACATCCATTTGGTGGATATGCAGTTTATGAATTGAAGTTAAAGCAATAAGGATTCTAATAGAAGAAACCCTCCGTTGCAACCAGCAGAGATGAAGCATCACCCTCTAGGATTAAACGGATCCCTCCTACGGTAACAAGGTTCAAAGAAGTGGTGGAAGGAAGGAAGAACTCATGGGAGAAAAATTGACAACGAGAGAGAGGAGCCAAAGGAATTTTTCATGTGCTCGAAGAGTTCTAACGGGAACTCTATTCATAGACACGGACTAGAGGAGGAAGGAAAACCCTTGACCGAACAGATACATCCATAAGGCCGATAATATTGTTGGAATGGTCAATTTCTAGAAGGAGAGGACCCTTGAATCAAAAATGTACACTTTCGAGTAGGCCTCTTGACTTAATCAAAATAAAATAAAAAATTATTTATGGTAAGCCAAAAATATTTTTGTAAAATTGTGCCAACACTCATTTAACTCACATGAGAGGGGTGTGGTGGGGGATGCCGAATTTCAACTGAATTTCCCACTGGTGACCTGCTTGTTGTGCGCGCAAGCCCACTATTCCTCTTAGCTCATGTTACTAGCCTATGAAACAACATGATATATATATGGACTTGAGCTCTTATTCTCCCAAACAATGTGGGACTTGTTTCTTTTTGACATACCCACATAAGACAAACTTTGACAACAATCCCCCACATGTGTTAAAAGAAAAACCAACCACTGAGTTATACACATGAATGTAACCATTGTATATGGTAGTCCTATGAACTTAAAACCAAACCTAGACCAATAATACTTAGTACACAGAAATGCTGGTCGTCATATGGACTTAAAACCAATCACCTCTTGGGTGTGTACTGGAGGTATTAAGGACCATATTATACCCCAACATTTCCATTGTTAACTGCAGTTTTGCCCATTAAGACGGCTATGCGTGAGTCCTGGTGCATAACAAATGTACTAGAGATTTTGTCACAATCTCATAGGAGTGGCCACACTCCACATCCATAGAGGTGATTTCTTTTACTGTATCTGCACTGAATATACTATTTCGTAGGACTATGAAATCATTAGGTGCTTTTTCGCTCAACCCTCCAAACGTGCATTCTAGCACTCTCTCACATCATAGGAAGGGATTAATGAATCATTTCAATTCTAGCAAACTAGCAAGTAACTTGTTCTTATCCATTAAACCTTCTTCATGGGATCGCCACTCACAAAGTTTGAATGACCATCATTGTCGTTTTCAAACTGACTTTATTCCCATTCCTCTTGATATTTCAACAATTTATTTTCTTTCCAGGGGTTTTATTAATGGATCTATTAGGTTCACATCTGAAGTATTAAGGTTGCTCTCTTCCTACACTTCCTGGATTGAATGTCACGTGTTCCATGAAGTTGATCCACATCGTATTTGGCACGTTGTATAAATCTCAGTGGCTCCTTGACAATTTTAATCGGCCAGCAACAGTGGTAATCCGAATGTATGATTATTGAAGGCCTAGGCATTGAGGCCTTTCCATCCATGGACTTTGAAGAAGATTTGGCATGCATTAATGGTCTTTGTTTTTTGGCACTATCCTATTTTGGTAGAGAGATTCTCCGCCTTCGGAACAGATATGGGCCCAAGCTATTATGTATTTTATGGACCCTTTAGTCCGAGTGCCTTATCCGACTGAATCTTGGGAGCCTTTTATAATATATAATTTTAGGACACAGACTTATGCTCCGATAATTCCTCTTCTTGATGATGATGCTATTCAAGATTCGGATCATATATCACAGAGACAGCACTACAAAAAAGCAGACTTTCAGCGACGACTTTCAGCGGCGACAAAAAAAGTCGCCGCTGAAGCCCAGACTTTCAGCGGCAACTTTTCTTGTCGTCGCTGAAGATAAGAAATTTTTTTAATTTTAAATTATTTTAAATTTAATTATTTAATTTTTTTAAAAAAATTAAAATGTCGCTGCTGAATGTCAATTTTTTTTAAATTTTAAAATTAATTATTTAATTTTTATTAAAAATAAATTTTTAATCTAAAAATAATATTTTAAGAAATAAAAATTGTTAAATTAATATTTATATAATTTATAAAAATATAAGTTCATTAAAATAATATATTTTAAAATAATGTATTAAAATATAAAAATATAAGTTTGTTAATAATATATTATTAAATTAATATTTAAAATAATAATAGTAGAAAAATGCTTAAGTCATTTAGACCGCACCTCTGAGGTGCGGT
>QFDD01002806.1:0-14656 GCA_006871305.1 Vachellia collinsii | reverse complement strand
ACTTCTCTCAAACAACCTCAAATCTAAACCTTCCTTAAACTTGTATTATTCAATCCCAAACTATTTAGCCAATACCTTCCATAAATACTTTCTCTTAAACAAGTTGCCATTGTTGTAGTTAAAGGCTTCGTTCCTTGCACATAAGTCCACCACCACCCATACCTGTTGCTCTATGATCAAATTAGTGACTGAAGCGATGGAGTAGCCCTCTCATGCTGCTTTAGAGCTTGGAAATTTCAATGGAAGTCCCTTATGTTTGCAAATGGCTGCATACACACAAAGTGTGCCGATCAAGTTCTTCAAGCTATAAGGGGAAAACCCAGCCTCAATGGGTCAACTAGTCCTTGACACGTACAAGATGTGAGTCAAGTCAATCAATCTGGAGAACTTGGTGTTGGTGTCGTTTTGATCAGAGACATCACACTGCATATAATGGATGGGATGATCGGCGTTCCAGTTGGATCGGGAGGGAGGGGTTGGTATGGTGGGAGGAGAGAGGTAGAGTCTATGGTGAGGAAGAAGAAGATTAAAAAAAAAAAAGTGGTCCCACGTGTATTCCTACGTGGAGGTTAATATTAGGTGGCAAAAGTTCATTTTTCGTTTCTGTCTTCCCAGAGTAACATTGCTACTGTTTTAAAACTTCTAGGGAATACTTGAACCACAAAAAACTTTCGAGGAAAAATTGGTGTTTAAAAAAAAAGTGGTACCACATGTATTCCTACGTGGAGGTTAATATTAGGTGGCAAACGATCGTTTTCATTTCTATCTCCTTAGGGTAATATTGCTACTGTTTTGAAACTTCCGGGGATGAATTGGTTCATAGGTGATACTTCCGAGGCAAAATTAGTGTTTAAACCTAGTTATAATATGCACAAGGTCTCCTTCTCAGTATCTTATATAAATACATGTATTCTCAAAACATAAGACACATTGTTGCAACTTCTCCTTCTTCTCCTTTAGCACTCCTTCTCTTTGCCCTTGCTTTGACTGGTGCTTTGACCTGAAGGGTTGTTGTTTCGGGGAGGATGAGATTTCTTGGAAATCTCAGTAGGAAATTATACTAACAATTACATAAACATGCATAACTATTTACATGTAAAATCAACATGCCATGACATTAATTGACAAAACCTTGTTACCATTAACATCATTGCATACAGCCCATGCAAACATAATCTATTGGCACAACTACAAAGCGTGCACACAAACAAGCAATGCTTTCATATGACTACAACTATACATCATACATGGCAAAACATATACACAATAATTAAAGCAATGTAAATGCAAGAGTCAGTAAATTCACTATATGGTATCCTTTCCTTAATATGGCCTTGCTCTACTTTGAACTCCTGAGTTCCGTAGGCTCCCTTGGTATCTCTTATGCCTTAAAGCCTGGCCTGACCTCTTTCTTCCTCTTCCTCTTTCTTCCTCTCCTCCTCTCTTTTCTCCTTCCTTCCTTCCTTTCTCTTTTCTCTGTTCTCTTTTTCTTGGCAAGTAGCTTTTGGTGGAAGCTTGGCTACTTGCTTAGCCAGTTTATCAACTTGCAAGACAAGTTGTTAACACTTGTCTTGTAAGCCTCGTCTTCTGAGTTTCACTGGTAAATGAAAATACAACTTTTCCCTAAAAGCTTGTACTACATAAATACCGCCTCCTTTTGCTTTCATATGAAGCACGAATATTGCTATTTGGTTACCTCTAGGCCTCCTAAAGTAATTATTTACTTTTCCCCCTTTATTCCTTTACTTGGAGGCTAAGCAAAAGTACTCTAGGAATTTTTTTGGAAATTTTCTGATCACTTGACCAATGTAACAACATAGAAAATTCCCATAATTCAAGAGATACTTCTCATAATTTTCTTTATCTCAAGCTCTTTCAAAAACTGCCTTTTCAGACAATTTTTGCAGTTTCTTTTATTCCAGGATTAACTGCCTTTATTGTTTCTCTGAGGTAAACTGCTTTAAGCTTATGCCTAAAACAATTTTTATAAATTCACATATTTCTCAAACTATTTTCCTCATTTTTACCACAATTATCTTAGGCCTTTTGATACTTTAAATAATCATATTTGGCTCAATTTCCTTAATTAACCAAATATTCATTAATTACTAAAAATCAATTTTGAAGTTATTTATGCTCATTTAACCTCAATCTTGCCTCAATTATATTTCAGGGGATTATTCTGCACATTTTTGTGCCTTGGGCAATTTCTTGACATTTTGGGTCGAAGTTACCAAAATGCCTCTAACTTTAACCATAATTATCATTTTACCCTTACTTGGCTACCATGCACTTAATCCCTTTCTTATGGTCTGTTTGGTAGGATGGAATTGGGCATATGGAAATGGAAATTGAGCCCAATTCCATGGTTATAGCATGTTTGGTAACATGGAATTTGCCACAATTCCATTTCCATATCCACAAAAAATCATGAAAATCAATTCCATCTCTCAGCCTCAGTTTTGTAATTCCATCTCTGCAGAAACCCATTTTTGCCCTTGCCTCTCCCATTTGATTTTATTGCCAAAACTGAGCCACCTGTCACGGGGCCATTACCCTCTCCCCAAAAGATGCATCTGGTGGGATGTGCAGCGCCCACGCTTATATAGCACAGGACCCCTCCACACCTATCCGATGTGGGACTCTAAGGAGTCACCCGTGACATCCTCCCCCACCCAATCCTGTGACGCCCTCGTCACAGTGGGCCCCCTGCCTACCCCACACCCCGAGGGGCGCTTGGCGGGACATCAGAGTCGGAGCGGGTCGGCTCTGATACCACTTGTCACGGGGCCATTACCCTCTCCCCAAAAGATGTATCTGGTGGGATGTGCAGCGCCCACGCTTATATAGCCCAGGACCCCTCCACACCTATCCGATGTGGGACTCCAAGGAGTCA
Organism: Vachellia collinsii; assembly: GCA_006871305.1. Classification (NCBI taxonomy): domain Eukaryota; kingdom Viridiplantae; phylum Streptophyta; class Magnoliopsida; order Fabales; family Fabaceae; genus Vachellia; species Vachellia collinsii. The sequence continues at coordinate 11,760 of QFDD01002806.1, read as the reverse complement.
CCCATGACACACCGCTCACCTTATCCACTGGCAACTAGAACCCATTGCCGACAAGCATGAAGGCGACTAGAACCCAATGCGCGACGAGAATTGAGCCACCATCAAACCCAACCGTTTGATAGCACAACTTGTCGCTGGCAACATGATTCACTGTCGGCAAGCACAACCCATCGTGAGCACCAACCACCACCGACGAGAACAACCTAGCCATATCTTGAGCGAGCATAACCTCGATAATGGAAGACCAGAAGAGCCAAGCCAAAATTACTAGAACTGACTCCTTGATCCTTCATTCCTCACCCATAATTCGTTTTTTTGCTCACAACCTATCTTAGATCGGTGAAGACGATGCTATTGTTTCTCAGGACAAAGAGGAGCAGAAGGTGAGGCACCACAGGCCAGGAACATTGAATGGGGAATGAGAAAGAGGAGCAAAAAAAAAAAAGAGGATTTCCATGCTCAGATCTGGAAAAAAAATCATGACCCAACATAAGAACCTTTGTCAGTAACATTGAACGGGGAATGAGAAAGAAGAGAAAAAAAAATGAGGATTTCCATACGTAGATCTGGGAAAAAAAATCATCACCCAACATAATAACCTTTACATTTGAGTAGATCTCATTTATTGTTTGTTTCTAATGCTCAAATTGGACATTGTTGTTCTTGGACATCCCAATCGATGATGACAGTTCTTGATGGTGATGGGCAAAAGGTTCATCCAATTGGGATTATTTTTAAAGTTTTAAAGGGCATTTTGGTATTTATACATTTTTAATATTTATTTTAATTTAAAATTAAATTACATTTCCACACCCATACCAAACATGTTTATAACATCCATTTCTATATCCATATCCATCTCCAACTCCATATCAATTTCCATTTCCATTAAAATCAATTGCAGTGTACCAAATGAGCCCTTAAGGGATTCCAATGCTTCATTAGCCTTCTTAAGGTTTCTTAAGTTCAACCAACCCTTAACTAGCCCTTGCCTTCTCGTTTAGCCTTTTATTTCCGATATGGAAATTTTGGGATGTTACATAACGTTTTCTAAATTGATTTTGTTTTATTAATTTTGTCTTTGTTGCGGTTATGAATAAAGTTGGTGATGCGGATTGGTTGGCCTGTGCAGCAAGTTAGGTTGGATGAGCTTGAAGAGCCTTACTTTTTTTTTAACTTTTTTTTTCATATATTCTTAAAATATATTTCCTTTATATAATGCACATCAAAATGTATGAAATTCTTTTTTTACAAGCCTAGATCATAGAAATATATTTTTGATAATCACAATTATGTAACATTCAAATTAGTCATAATATTACAAACATAGAACGTTTAATTTAAATATGATTTTAAAATGAGTTTATTATTTAAATATATTTTTTTAAAATGACTTGGGGAGTAATCTTTAAATTATCTTTAAGCATCCGCTCTTTAAAAGTTTTACCGTAGCTACATATATTTTATAAGGAGAAGGTATAAAAGAGAAGCATGTTTTTAGGGAAAAAATATATATATATATTTATTTATTTATGCGGAGAGTTTCGTTTGGCAGATGGATTTAGATGAGAGGGAGCAACGGGGGATGATGGAGTCCGTATTAATTAAATCAAAAGCACAGAGGCAGATGGGATTTAAAAATATTCGGTAACATAAGTGAAGTTGGGAGAGAGGGCATGCATGCATCGTACCTGTTGGGGGTAAATAATTAAGCAACACCCATATTCATCACTAAACTACCATTTCAATTTCAGCCCAGGAATAAAATTATCAATCACACACACGCTTCAACCCAAAAAAAAAAAAGAAAAGAAAAGAAAGAACAGGGAAAAAAGCTCTCGAAGGCAGCGTTTAAAACAAACGGGAAATGAAATGGCAATATATATATATATATCCAATTTCGTCTGAGAATTCAATGGCCCCTCCTCTGATCGACCCTGCTCAAATAATGTCGTTGAACGCCCGCCTAAACTAGCATGTCATAGAGAGGAGGGATTATTTTGAGCCCCCGCCCAAAGAAGAAATAGAATAGGGAATAAAATACAGAGGAGTTTTTGGGGGTCAAGTGGTTTGACGTATGGGGTGGCACACACAAGCTGACATGAATGGGCCACATTAAGTTAATTTGGCAGTGGGTGCACGAATTGTTGAGTTATTGGCTGCCCCATTTCTTTAATGATACCATTACGTACTCTCTCTCTCTCTCTCTCTCTCTCTCTCTCTCTCTCTATATAATGACATCCACCGTTCATTGTCATTTTAATTCGCCCACCTCCATTCTGCATGCCATCACCGTTAATTGATCATCTGCACTTGAATCTGACCTCTTAATGGCTATTGCAGCCGCAGACCCCTTCCCAATCTGTCCCAAATACAGCGGCGCTTGACCCAGCGAGCATTAATTTGAAGGTTCTGCAAATGGCAATGGATGACCCTTCAAACCCCAAACGAAAATCGGTGAAGGTTCCCAGGATTCGCAAAATACGACAAATGACGAAACACTGTACACGTGGCGGATATGAAGGTCCAGCAGGAGACAGCGAGGGGTGGATGGCCCTTAACTGTGAAACACGTGGCGGAGATGAGATGACACCACCCCTTTGGAGCTGAATAAATGGGACGAGTACAGCACACTGTGGATGCATAGGCAGTAACAGAGCTGGCCTCTTTTTATATCCCAAGTGACTTGCTTCTCAGTCAACCCATTTTACAAAAGCATCGGCTGGCACTGAATCGCATGTTTTAAGGGAAGCACTGGAGCGGTTTGCGTGAATTGCACTGCCTTCGATTCTGACGCAAACCGACAAAAGAGAGATGAGCAATGGTACTGAACCGACGCCTGCATTTTCAGTTAGAGAAGCCGGCCCACATGGATGGACATTATTATAATGACAGGGCACTGCCTGAGTAACTGTAATCGAATATTTGGGCCGGTTCATGATGAACTTGATGGTTAAGATTCTCAGGGCCCAGTGACAGCCCCGTTGCAGGACATCCAATGTCGGCGCTTCCCTCTCCATGAACTATCATCATGGATGCTTTAATTTGCCTTGCATGGCTGCGCCTCCCAGTTTCTTTCTGGACTCCCATTCCCAGCCCCCATGCAAGAGGGGCAAATATAGGATGGAATCATACAAGTGACTCGGGTCGATCCTAAAAGATTCATGAGAGATAAAGGATTGACTTTGGGGAGATTTTAAGGAAAATCCGGAGAGATGCTTTGGAATCTCCAAAATTGTGGATGGAGCGAGGCACGTTCCTCCTAAATCTTGGTTGAGGGAGAGATGGCAGGCAATCCATGGTGGCCACCCACGATGGGCTTTGTATTATGTAATTAGAATTCGTTCACTCCGCCAATATCTCTTGCCGATTTAGCATCCATCCTTTGTCCTCCCCCGCTGCCCCACTTCATCGTTTCAGCTCCCTCCCTTCCTCCTCCATCCCTCATGTAACTTGTAATGTGATGGATGATGATAGAAAACAGACTAGACGGAATACCCCGCCTCACTACACGTTGAACATACAATCCCGGCCGCCATCATAATGCCAAAGGGATGATGAAATCGCTGCGTCACTGCTCTTCCAAAAATTATAAACAATACATAAAAACCCACCTCAGCATCATCCAAGCTCATGAACCCATACCCTGTACCGTCCCTATAAATACTCTAACACTCTCGCCTCTCTCCCCCACCCCTTCCCTCACTCCTCCCCTGCCAGCCCCTACAATCTCAGGACTTTCCAAATTTGACGAAAAATGCCTTCCTCTGCGCCCGCTCTGGTTTCCAATTGCACCGTCTTCCCTGATCGAAAGTCCACCCTCCCAGACCTCACCCTCTCCGCCTCCGACCTTCCCATGCTCTCCTGCCACTACATCTAGAAGGGTTGCCTCTTCACCCTCCCTCCCCACCCTCTCACTTTCCCTTCTCTCCTTCCTCTTCTCAGGTCTGCTCTCTCTCGCACTCTCTCCTTCTTTCCTCCTCTGGCTGGCCGCTTGAAGACTGATTCCCATGGCTACGTCTACATCAGCTCCAACGATGCCGGTGTCGACTTCCTTCATGTCAGTGCCGCAGGGTTCTTCATCCGAGACCTCCTGGCCCCTCCCGATGTCCCTGAATCTTTCGGGCAACTCTTCGCTTTTGACAGGAAAGTTAGCTACAGCGGCCATGTCGGCCCCATTTTGGCAGTTCAGGTCACCGAGTTCGCTGACGGTATTTTCATCGGTTGCTCCGTCAACCACGCCGTTACAGACGGCACCTCCTTCTGGAATTTCTTCGATACTTTCGCCCAAGTCTTCATAGGAGTCAACGATAATTCCAAGGTACCGGACTTCCGCCGGGAGTCAGTTCTCATCTCAAAAGCGGTGCTAAGGGGCCGTTGCGGGAGCGAATTTTCAGCTTCAGCGGCGAAGCAATTCAAAAGCTAAAAGCCAGAACGAATAGCAGGAAGCAGAAAGGGGACGTCATTAGCTCCGCAGAGTTGATGGGGAAGCAGAGCAACGATCCTTACGAGAAGTCCAGGCTCGAGAATGGGGTCAAGAGTGCAGTCGCTGAAACGGCGGACATATCGTCATTTCAGTCGCTTTGCGCGCTACTCTGGCGAGCGGTGACGCGCTCCAGGAAGATGCCAGCGTCGAAAATGACAACATTCGGAATGGCGGTTAACTGTCGGCACAGGCTAGAGCCTAAATTGGAACAGTACTACTTCGGGAATGCGATTCAGAGCATACCGACGTATGCGTCGGCAGGGGGCGTAATGTCGAGGGATTTACGGTGGTGCGCGGAGCAATGCCCCTGTATTTAAGTTGGGGGTGGTTATATTCACCTACTGTTAACTATGCGTTCGGTGGCTCTACTCTCTGCACACAATGCCCCTGTATTTACATTTTGTTTGTCAAATACACTTGTTGGTTGGTACTGTTGTGGAGATGATTAATGGTGAAGGTGGTGTTGAATGGGAGGAGGAATAAGCAATGATTGAAAGAAAGGGTCTAGGGAGGGCCAAAGCCAGGGGAGTGAGGTGAACAGTGAAGAAAGCGGCATATACATAATACATACCACGGGTTACTATAGTGTAGTGTAATAAATGGCTTTATCATTGTTATGTTGTAGTAAAGCGCTTTCTCCTCTCACCGAAGGCTGACCGAGACTGTTAACAGATGCAGTGGATTTCGCTGTCCCTGAGCTCATTGCCAAAATGAGGAGCTTCATTCATCACTTCAACATATAACAGTCGCACCAACTCCAACGAATGATTCACACAACTCGGCAACTTCGTCCGTCTGCTCGCTCAAGACATATATACTCAAAACAGAATAATCCCACTCCCTGCCGCCAGGAAATTAGAATCGAAACCCATTTGATCAGCCTAACTACGAGATAAGAAATGTCATGAGGCATATACATTGGATTTGGATTGAGCTGAGGAAAAGGTCCAAATTGAGCACCCTTCCATACATATATACCGTATATTGAATACATAGCTTAAATTTCGCTATCAGGACCATATCTGAAAATTAAATAATATTGTGGAGGGAGGCATCTCATCCAATCCAAACAGGCCACCCTGGTGCTATGAAGTATGAACCCCGCCAGCTGAGTTCATAGCACATGCATATCCAAATTATATGACGGCAAAGTACATCATCAATTTTCAATTCACGCGCGCGCACAGGTCGCCCCTCACCTCTCCATTCATTCGAATATATTTATCTACCACACCTCACCTCTTCTATTTCTTTCCATCGTTCTTGAATTCTGATACTCTCAAGTCCAGAGCCGCCACGGCTCCCAACTCCGGCCACTTGCTGTCCTCATTTCAAGCGACGCCCATCCCTTTTGCTTACTTCACCAATTTGATGCATGCACTGCATTCAAACATAATAAGAATACGTTGTATATATACCAGTGAAGATGAAAAATTAACTCTCCACAAAATACTATTAATTTCCCTTCAATCACCCAACTATGGATACTTTAATTTACTATTCTCTCACGGCTAGGCTTACCATTGATCAGGAGCCAGTCCTGGGTTCTCAAATTACTTCCCCATATATCTATAGAAAAGTAAATTTAAAATTTCATAGCATGTGTACGTGATGATGAAGTTTTGAAAGGATGGGAAGAGTGTGGTAGAGGCAGGCAATTAAACTTGCTTCCTCCATAGCCATATGAACTTGGTTTGAGCTTAATTGGAAAAGAATCATTCAGCTCGATGGTGATGAAGCTCCTCGTCACTGAAAAGCAACATAACTCAGGATTTTGAGGCTGAATATGCCGCTTGATTCCGAACGAGACATTTTTTATGTTCCCTCCTATTCAGCTCATCATTATTGAGAAATATAATTCTGTGACGACTTTAAAATGGTTGTTACGCCGTGTTACCCAAAAATCTTGCCGGAAACATCATACACAAGTGATTGGGGTGGCGTGGCGGTGAAACATGTAAGCAATTCGGAAACTTAACTACTTGCTGGAGTCGTACTGCCCCAGAAGAACAATTAATGAAAATGCTTAATTATGCCAGAAGGATTTACAACTTTCATGAGTTCTTATTAATCATAGGTGCAAGATAAGTTTATCTAGAAACCTAATATTATATATAAAATGCGGCACACACTTTAGTTTGGATGAGAAGAAGATTAGGATGAAGACTCCCAAGAAGAGTAAATTTGTTTATTATTTCTGAAAGTTTTTCTTCCAAATATTCTCTCCTCCCTATCAACGGCCAGTGCTTAGAGAATTCCCCTCTCCTAATTCTTCTCAGGGCAACCGGATGTAGTTTTTGGGGCCAGAAAGCAAGGTGAGCTGTTGATGTGGGAATGCCTCATACACTAAGAAGCTATAATGATGGAAGGTCCATGTAAGTTGGGCCAAGAGAGAGAGAGCCCATGAGACATTGGATAACACTTAACGGAACAGGGTGGGGTTAGTCTCTCCTTCTCCTCTCCCTGCTTCGTGCTAATTCCTTGCTCCTGTCCGGTTTCTTATTTTCTTCATCAGCTTGTAATGCTGAGTGAGACTCTCTCATTTTACAATTTCAAGTGAAATCCAGAAGAACCATTCACCCCTCCTTGCCTGTTTCTCTACTTTAAAAAGCATGTTTGGAAACAGTTTTTAGAAGCACTTTCATGTAAGCCGGAACAAAACTCATTTCACATGCTTATTTCGGATTGCGTACAATCACTTTCCAAAAGTTATTCCTAAATATGTATTCCCAAACATACATGTTATAAGTAATATATATCTTGCCGCCATTTCCCTGTAGCTAAAGGAGTTCACTCCAGAAGCTTTGCCTCTCGTCACTCCTCTGCTCCTTGTTACAAATTACAATCCTTTTTGGCTGCGGCTCTCACCCCCACTGATCCCCGATACCCTTACACAATTATTTCATTTATGATTATTTTTTTCAAAAAAAATAAATAAATAGTCGCTTGCCTTTTCCTTATATCATCAACGACCATAAACTTGTATTGTTTCATTTCTAATAATACATATTTCCGTGGGAGTGTTGTTCGATCTGCTTCTCATTCTTTTACCATCTTATGGATCCAATATAATGGAAGAGAGATTTGGGAAGAGTGGAATTATCTAGACACAAAATCATATAACGTACGTGTCTTGGAATTGGAATTCATTACGCGCTCGCTAGAAATAAAAAAAAAAAAAAAAAACTCAAAACATGAACACTCGATCGAGTGACTTTAACGGCAATGATACAGCTTGCCATATTGCTACTGAAGGGGTTGGTGGTGGTGGTGACAACAATTATACGAGTTTAATCCTAATCATTGTTCAAAATCTTAAAATTCGTGGGGGTAAAATATTAAAATTCACTGCTATATACCTGCATGCAAAAAAAAATTGAGAAGGCCATTTGTCAGCTCTCACGTAAAACAAAGATACACCAACGTACCCACTAGACTGGTCTCTCTCTCTCTCTCTCGCTATCATAACAATCACCATGGTAAATCTTATGATTTTAAAGTTGAAACAAATGCCAAGATGTTCTTAATTATCATTTATATCCACCGATATAATGTGGCATTTAATTGTTAACCTGAATCTCTCCGACAAGGGTAATTTTCCAGGATGAAAGTTGAATTTGTTGTGGCCGCGAGAGCTAGGGTTTGTCATGACAAAGAATTGGAATTATACAGAATCGATAAATTTTTAAAGAGAAGAAAGAAGGACATTCATTCGCAGCTTGGTGTTGAATCTACTGTGGTGCTTGCAAATTACGGGGAACCAGTTACAATGTTAAACTCAAAGCTTAGTTCATTTTACTAATATGATCTGAACCGTCTAGATATGATTTGGATGGTCCAGATTTGATTTTATAAAAATCTATATTTTTCTAAAAAAAAAATTATTTCAATAGATACAGAATAAAAAATAAAAGCAATCTTTTAACTATTATTTTTTTAAAAAAAATAATTTTTTACTTAAAAAATCATTATTTTAAAAAAATCAAATCTGGACCGTTAAGATCTAGATCTGAACGATCTAGATGAGATTATTAGGGTGAGCTAAGCTTCTTGCTTAGCATTCTAACTGATTCCAATTACGGGTCGACCTCATGGAATTTGAAAAGAAGGAAGCAGACCCGAGGCATATGAGGCATAAATTTGCATCGCCAACCGAAGTCTGCAAATACCCTAAAGTGTCACTGTGCATGCGTGTTCCAATGCGAATTAGAATCCCAAGCATTATGTATATTCATTCGTAACATATCCAACACACACAAGAAGCTCAACGAGCATGCAGAGGAGAATGTCCCGCACATTTCGCCATTATTGTGCAAGGCCTTTATATTTCATCCCAAAATACATTTTAAATGAGATAAACCTGTCATTCCCTGCAACCCTAATATTGTCTTCAGCAGACTCACTAACTAAATTACAAGTAGGCTAAAAGAACATGGCCCTCCATTTTTTGGAATATACGTGGAAAGTTGGCTTTAGAGGAAGCTCAGGCGGAGATCCAAGGGAGGGGGTTCCATTGGTTTGCCGGTATTGTCCCTGCAATGAGCATGCACCCTCAGCTTCCCCGCTTCTGATTCGCCCGGCGAAGACTCCACGGGGAAGAGTTGAAGCGTCTCCATCTCCCTCTCCGGCTCCGGCGCCACTTGATTATCGTCTGAGTGGAATGCACAACACAAACAGAGTAGATCGCATCAAAACGAGAAGACAGGATTATATAGAGAGAGATGGAGCTGGAGAATTCATGTACTTGGCGATGGAGAAGAAGATTGATGAGTGGGAGGAGTGAGTTTGCGGCGTTTGAGGCGTTCGCGGGCTTTATGATTCTGGAACCAATAGAAGACGTTCTTACTCTCGATGTGGCCGTAAAAGCTGAGGAGAGAGGAGATCTTTTGGATCTGGTCGGTGCTGGGGGTTCGGAGACCGGAGGCGAAGAGGTGAGTCAGAAGCTTGAGCTGCTCCGCCGTGGGATTCCAGCGCCCACACTTGCCGCCACTACCTCCACTGCCGCCGCCACTCCTACAAAAGCCTGACATCCCTCCCTCTCCCATTATCTCTCTGACCCTAAAAATATCATCTTTCTCTGACTCCTCCGTGCGCATATTTATAATCCCCTTCCACCCCACTCATCCAATAAAATATTATACAATTCATGTACGTTTGTTTAACTCTTTTAATTCTAATTCTCGAGCCGTGGTTATAGTCTAAGAGACGTACACCAAGCAAAGTTTTCTTATATGTGGTTGCAAGTGGATATTATGGGTGTGTGAGTTACGACCCAAAAAAACCCTTTTAATTACATTGAGCATATGTCTCAAGATTCCTTTTAACAGCTTCTCTCAATCTCATTCTATCATGCATGGTTTCAATTTCAACATAAAAGAATTTGTTCTTTATTTAGCAATAAATGCTTTTTCATGAATGTTTATTATGAAAAATATTATGTAGGGATAAGATAGTTTGTGAAACAGATTAATTATACGGCTTGTTTCGGATATGTGTGTGTGTGTGTGTGTGTGTGTGTGTGTGTCAAGCATGGGGCTCGTATCTATCTATTTCTCCCTTTAAGTTGTGGTTGCAGGGATCAACTTAGACCTGGCCTACCTACGCTCATAATGCGTGTCTGCCTCGAATTATGGGAACGTGGGATTGAACAATATGTGCGGATTGGATGTCGTATTTATTGTATCAAGCCTAGTATTTTGTGCAAAGAGATAGAAATTATAGAGATAAAGACATGCGTAAGAACAGAGACTGTTCAACGCTTCGGTCTTAGAGCAGACAACATGTAAGTTTCACTCACTCTAGTTAAAGTCTTGCTTATTTTATTATAGCATCGCACTTCAAATTTTAATATACCTCCTCGAGTTCATCTGCTTACAGACACAACTGTGTTTTTCAGTAAAGTATGCACTTGCTGCTCAATATTATATTCTCTGCAGTTGCCTTTATAATGCGTGTTTTGTAATAGTATAAATTACTTTATATGCGTAACGCTTGGGCATGATGATCGGATAAATACAGTACCGTCAGGACATGTGAGATCAACCAAACTTTGTTTTAAAAAGAACCGGTTGTCTGCTAAAGAACATATAGAACTATGGTTGGAACTTATAAGGTGGAATATATATTTATGAGTGATTAATTAGTTGGCAGGATAAGTGAAAGTCAATATTGCACATTGTCTGATCTTTGTTGGACGGTTGTGATCCCCACAGAGTGACAGAGATACTGAATTGTGTTGACGACGTAGGTTTCGTAGATTTTTTTTTTTTTTAGGGAGTAACAAATTATAGTTACATTTTGTTATATATTAATTTTTGGTATCTGAAGTGTGAAATATTTGAATTAACATTCTCGGATCATGCATGATATGTTATTACAAGGTTTACAGTAAAGCAATTAACCATACACATCATATCATTGCCAACCAAACTTAATGATGGCATGTGAAACATATGATACAGTTCGTTTGTCTAAAAAGTTAATTTCATTTGGGATTTTACGTTGTATCATTGTTTCCTAAGCTAATGTACGCAAATATAAAATTAAAGTGAATATATAACCTAACGTTACATGGGACAGGAGTATTTTGGAGATATATCACAAAGAGCGTACGCATGAATATACGAGTGAATGGAAAAGAAATGGCAAGAGGTGGAATTGATTGGGGATAAAGAATGGTATGTATTATCCCTTGAATAACCAAGTTACGTTGCAGACTCGCAGGTCTGTGAAGTGCCAGTTTTATTTAAAAGAGATGAACAAGAAAGGAGAAAGGATTTGGTGGGTGCAACGGCCGAGGATGCGATAGGATGATCACGAGTGTGGTGTTGCGAGTTGATGCATGGCACTAGCCACTCTCCAACTCCAAGGTGCTTTAATTCTGGAATCATGTTGTTCATACTGTTCATCATCTTACGCGGTCCATCGTCCTTAGTATTTATGCTTTGAGTAATTTTACAATACTTTCAAATTCCTCCGCATGATTAAACATGCATGTTTAACTTCTATGATGCCTTGGTAGAAAGTTGCTGCAGAACACATATCTTTAAATAATCCATTTTCACAAAAAAGTATTCATCTCTTTCTGGGATTCTTAGGCCCATATCTAGAGCGGGACAAGTTAATCTTATCAGAAGAAGAAAATATTGTAGATTATGAGGCTGAATTTCCACTAGTTTACTATGACTGTATAAGCTGGTAATTAATTAATATGGGCAGCAATGAAGAGTGTGAAGCCATATTACTAAACTAGAGCATAGAGTGGGCGCCTATGT
>QFDD01002805.1:0-13603 GCA_006871305.1 Vachellia collinsii | reverse complement strand
GTCAAATATCTTCAAATGAGTAATAATATTAAGGGTAATATCGGTACCATTCATACTCCCATGCATCAAGCATGGCCACACTTTATCTCTCAAGCATAAAAGACGTCCTTCTCTCTAAAAATACCCCATCCGGTTTAAAATTGTATTAAATGGCCAATTACATATTGATGATGTAAGTGATATTTATGATATAAGCAACATCAATATTGTTGTTGATACAGAGAATCACTATCAATAATTAATACTAGAGGCAAATTAATATTTTTGAAAATATTAAAAAAATTAAATATATTATTTAAAAGTATTTATTTATATATATAATTAAATTACATATCAATAAATTAACTTAAAAATAAATCTAAAAAAAAGTATTTAGCTTATCTAATTTTTCTAATAAAAATTAACTAGATTTTATAGTAATTACGTGCAATAAATAATATATTTTTAGATTGGATTAAAGTTATACTATTATGAAATTGAAATTAAATTTAACAAGGGCAAAAACGAAATTAATTTTGACATTTGACATTACTTTGTTTAAAAATGAGCGTATCCCGTGAAAAAAGTGTGTAGCGAGGAAGGGAACAGGCCTTGCGTATATTACATGGGCGGGTGCGTTCATGACGTGTGTAAGTGAATACGTTCATCCCTCGTTTTTACTTGTAGCCTGAAACTCGAGTATCTCTCCGTTGCCAAGCCTCGCCTTGTCTTCATTCTTCGCTCCGAACCCTAACCCTAATTATAATTTCTTTCACCCTTTACAATCCAGAGAAGGCGCTCTCCCAAAACCCTGACCTTAACAATTCAATTGTTACTCAGAAGATCGCACAATTTCAATTTGATTAGTCTTGCTTCACACCTACACGATGGACTCACAACAGAGCAATCTGTTCGAGACCGCTTCGCAACCCGACACTGGCAACGACGCTTATACTTTCCTCGAATTTAACACTCAGGGGGAGGATTTCGACTATCCGGAGTTCCGTGACTCTATTAGATCCCCAGCGGCTTGGCCCACTCCGTCCGATTCGCTGGTTGACCCCATGGAGCGTGGTGGTGGCGGTGGAGCGGGTTCTGATCACCAGTCCGATGCCTCGCCTGTTTCAGCGGCTCCAGGAAGCGCCACTAAAAACAGGGCAGCCGGGTCGGGCAGCAGCGGGAACAGCCAGATGGTTGACACCCTGGCTGCTGGGATGAGTGGATTGAATTTTGAGGATACCGGTGATGATGACAATTATGAATTTGGTAAAGGAGATTTCACTGAACACGCTTGCCGATATTGTGGGGTATCGAATCCTGCATGTGTTGTGAGGTGTAATGTACCTTCCTGTCGCAAATGGTTTTGTAACTCTCGGGGGAACACGTCGGGTTCACATATCGTAAATCACCTGGTGAGTTGTTATACAACTCTTACCCCTTCTTCTTTTCTGGTTACTTGTATTTGCCGTAGCGATAGACTTTGTTACATAGAAATTGAGAAGTGTGTATGGTGTGACGGTGTCTATTAGTAATTCTCAGTAAAAATGGGAGAAGTGGGATGAGTTATGGCGATTAGTTTCTGATTTTTTTTTAAATGAAAAAACCATATTAGGAGAGAAGGAAACTACAGAAGAGGAGGGTTAGCCATCCTCCAAAGAAAACAGTTGCGGAACGAGAAAGCTAAAGACTAAAGAGTGATATAAGGAAGTTTAACTTACCTTGGCGTAATCCAAAGTGACCTGTTTTTTTAATGTATATGTAAAACTCGAGCAGAAGAAGCTACCAACATCATCCTTTAACTTTTTAAATTAAACCCACCTATATGTTAGCGTCAAAGTTTCTAGTCTCAGGGGATCGTGTAGCAATATCCTTATTCCATCTCCATGTCTTAGAGCTCCGTCATATTTGTTTATCATGAAGTCCTTCCATTGTTTCTTCACAAAAGTCATTGAGTTCCTTTTTAAACTTGAAGCGAAAGTCAGAAGTATGGTTGCAATTATGCTTTCTTTGAATTTATGAATGAATTAGGGGATGACATGTAGACAGTCGAAGAGCGTCTCTTGGAAGTTACTGTGGAAGAAATTCCTTCAGTTTCCATTTTGTGTCAGAAATGAAAGATTATTGCAAGCTCTTATGTAGTGGAATGTGTAATATATGGAATTATGGGTCATCATGTAATTTGACGCGCAATTTTGATTTAATGAAGTTTTTGAGTAAGAATAACTGAATAAATGAGTAACTTATGGGCTGGTGGTTATGCATCACCAACAAGGTCGAGAGCCTGCATCTATTGCGTTTGTACTCTTATTGAGGCCGAACTCCTCCCTCCTAATGAAGATTTTCCTTTGTATTTTTAATGCATAAGCATTAAAAGCAACTAGAGTTTTCTACCCAAATGTCTTCGATTGACTGTGTCACTTGTTTTGACGATTAATATCGTTTTTTATCTCCTTTTATTTTATGGATGTTAGTGGAAGTTCAGATCTTGTTTGACGTGGTTCTTCTGATATTTTGTTGGTAACTTGAATTTATTTGTGACTTAAGATTATTGTATAGCAATAAAGATGTCCGGTCAAGTGAGCAGAGATACCTTTGCCTTTATATTTGTTTTTTGATATTAATATCGTCGTTGTATTCTTCCTATCCAAAGAACGGTCTTCTGAAAAAGATTTCACCTCTTTCCCACTCATTACGTATTTTCTGTGCATGTGGAGTTTCTTTCGTCTGTCTATAGCATATCACGTTTTATTGGATGGTGACTACTAGCTGATAAGCACATTTATGTGTGCATCTGTGGTGAGCATAAGTATATACTATTCTCTGTGGGTTCAAGTGTCACTTAGCTTCACTTGTCAATTTTTTTTGGTGAGAAGCTTCACTTATCAATTTGTTCCTGTAGGTTCGAGCAAAACACAAGGAAGTCTGTCTTCACAAAGATAGTCCTTTGGGAGAAACAATTCTTGAATGCTACAACTGTGGGTGTCGTAATGTGTTTCTCCTTGGATTTATTTCTGCCAAGACAGAAAGTGTAGTTGTTCTTCTATGTCGTGAACCTTGCTTGAGTGTTAATGCCTTGAAAGATATGAATTGGGATCTCAGTCAATGGTGCCCCTTGATTGATGATAGGTGTTTCCTGCAGTGGCTTGTGAAGGTCAGTTTCTTTCCTATCTATTGGGTATATGTATATATTTTCCATCTTTCCTACAGCGTTTGCTTTTGCAGATTCCATCTGAACAGGAGCAGTTGAGAGCACGGCAGATAAGTGCTCAGCAAATTAATAAGGTGGAGGAGCTTTGGAAAACCAATCCTGATGCTTCTCTTGAGGACCTTGAGAAACCTGGTGTAGATGATGAACCTCAGCCTGTGGCTTTAAAATATGAAGATGCATATCAGGTGTTTATGATGGCTTGTTAAAGATTTACTTTCATAGACTGAAGGTGTCACAATTTCTTTGCTTTATTGTTTTCGCTTGTCTAATATGCTTCTTATTACTTGCCTTTTCAGTATCAAAATGTTTTTGCACCACTCATTAAGCTTGAAGCTGATTATGATAAGGTAGCGACTTCCATATTTGTCAGGATTTTGTTATCGTCTGCTTATTCTTTTCTGTTAATGTTCTTTCATATACTATCAATATTTAACATCAAAATAATGTTTAATTGCCATTTCCCTCTTCTCTGAGTTGTTTTTTTGGTGTCTTTACTATTGCTCTGTTGTTGTAGATGATGAAAGAATCTCAGAGCAAGGACAATGTTACCATTCGATGGGATATTGGTCTCAATAAAAAACGCATTGCATATTTTGTATTTCCCAAGGTACTCTTATCTATCATTTTATTTGCAAAGATTTCTTACTTATTATTTATTTAATACTTTGATTATCTAATTCATGGCTTATTTTGGAATGAAATCTCTCTTTATTTTGTTCTCTCATTACTGAAAATGAATAAATGTTTTGTTATTTCATAGGAAGATAATGAGTTGCGACTCGTACCCGGTGATGAATTACGGTTGCGTTATTCTGGGGATGCTGCACATCCAGCATGGCAATCAGTGGGGCATGTGGTATGAGACAAACTCCTGAGATCATTATGGACACCTATCTTTTCTGGCGCATGCACATCTGTTTGTATAATCTGTTGTAATATATTCATTTATCTGTTTATTGTCACTGTTGAAATGAATGGTCTAGAAAAATTGTCATTGGACACAACATTTCGCATCTACTTTGACATTCTACATGTTGTATCCAAAATACATTTGTTGTAAATTTTCTTGTTTCTTGGGTCTTCTATCATTCTATGGATGTGGGATGCCCCCTGCACATTGATATAATATGAACCAAGTGTGCACATTTTTAAAGATAGAATCACTGCTATAAGTTGTGTTCTTTTGTTAATTTTTTGTAAGTGAATTCTCAAATTCTCTATCCTATGATTCAATTCGATGTCATGTAATATTTTTAATTTTTAAATTTCAGATTAAGCTAACTGCACAAGAGGAAGTTGCTCTTGAGCTTCGTGCAAATCAGGTAGTTCTAGTCTTAGTTTACTAGATCTGCATCATGAAGTTCTGCATATGTGCCTTCTCATCATTGCTCAAGTTGTATGCAGGGGGTTCCAGTTGATGTAAACCATGGTTTCAGTGTTGATTTTGTCTGGAAGAGTACAAGCTTTGATAGGATGCAAGGAGCTATGAAAACCTTTGCAGTGGATGAGACTAGTGTAAGCGGGTAAGGTAGCTTTAGCCTCTAGGCCAGATTTTTATTGCATTTGTTTGCATTCTATCTTCCCATGTATTGGCCTTTTGTTTTCATGCTCTAATTTCTGTGGTCCCTTTTCGGTCACCCACTCCTCGTGATTGAAATATTGGGGATGCTTGAGAATGAGCAATGTTTCCCCTTCTCTATTGGTCTCTAAGGTGTACCTTGTGGGCACTTTTAACCTTTGACTACGTTAGGGACACTTCTAATGTTAGGGAACTCTAATCTGTATAATGTGAGGCATTGTAGCAGTTTTGTGTTCTCTTGATTTTTTATGGCATCTCGTAAGAACAATCGTTATCATCCGACTGAATATATGATTATCCCTATTCTGTTCTTGAAAGTGTTGCTATCCATGTTTCTTATATAGGTATATTTATCATCACCTACTGGGTCATGAAGTTGAGGTTCAGATGGTGCGCAATACATTGCCTCGTCGCTTTGGCGCCCCTGGGCTTCCAGAGCTCAATGCATCTCAAGTATGCTGCTCCCTTCTGATATTTTATCACGCTACTGTCAAGTGCCTTTTACTATACGATTTTTTTTTTTTATAATTTTTTAAAATTATTTTGTCTAAATTGCTATCTCTTTCTCAATTTCTATGATTTATTATCTGAATTTTTACATTCTACGCTTCTGTTGTAGGATATTATTTAAAATTTTTGTAACAATGTTATGTTAGTCCATGTGTTTTAAGTGTTAGGCTCGATGTGTTGATAGGGTTGCTAAAACTATAGAAATGTCTTACCTGTTCTATGGCAACTTTGAGATAGTTTAATGCGTTTCACATGGTTCTATCACCATGTTCTGCTGCTACCTATGACCGTCTTTCATGTTGCTTTCTTCAGAGTGGTATCTGAACTTCGGTGTTTGTAGGTTTTTGCAGTTAAAAGTGTTCTTCAGAGGCCAATTAGTTTGATTCAAGGTCCTCCTGGAACCGGTAAGACCGTAACTTCTGCAGCAATTGTATACCACATGGCAAAACAAGGTCAGGGGCAGGTACAATTACTTGACCCTTTTCTTATATCTATTGCTTTTTTTTCCCCTATTATGTGTTTACTATGAGTCTATCTTTTTATGTGTCCCCGTTTTGAAACCTCAGGTTTTGGTCTGTGCACCTAGCAATGTGGCTGTTGATCAGCTTGCTGAAAAGATAAGTTCTACTGGGTTGAAGGTATAATTGTTGTTTGGTCTGATCTGCTATCTTATGTGAATGCGAGGAACTCATGTCAACAAAGTTCTTAAAACTGCTGGTTTTGGAGAAACTAATGAGCTTTGGGTTGTTTAGAGGGTAATTTTTGCTTTTTTTTTCCCCCTTCTTTTTACATGTTTCTGTAATTCAAGGTTGTTAGGCTTTGTGCAAAGTCAAGAGAAGCCGTGAGTTCTCCGGTTGAGCACTTAACACTTCATTATCAGGTGAGTTTTTGTTCCCTGTATAGTTTCTTGGTTATTGCCATCACACTTTGGCTCTGTATCCAAAATGAACGAGGATCTGCATGTTACATTGGAATGGCAATTGTTGCAGGTTCGGAATCTTGACACGTCTGACAAGAGTGAACTTCACAAGCTACAACAGCTGAAAGATGAACAAGGTTAAATTCTCTCCTTTAGTTGGTCAAAGCTAGTGTGCTTTTGGTGAATGATTACTTATGTTTTTACTCCCAATTGTATGCATAGGCGAACTTTCCAGTAGTGATGAGAAAAAGTACAAAGCATTAAAGCGGGCAACAGAGAGAGAGATTTCTCAGAGTGCTGATGTTATCTGCTGCACGTGTGTTGGTGCTGGAGATCCTCGGCTGGCAAATTTTAGGTTCCGTCAGGTTGGGTTATATATTATGTGTTAAAGTTGAGTGATATCTCATGCTAGATGCTTACAATGCTGATGACGGTTTTAGGTGCTCATTGATGAGTCTACTCAGGCAACAGAACCTGAATGTCTCATTCCTTTGGTGCTCGGGGTCAAGCAGGTATTTGTGGTTCAAATATGTACAGGCGGTTTTGCATATTTAGGTGATGTTTCTAACCAGTAATCTCTGTTTAGGTTGTTCTTGTTGGTGATCATTGTCAGCTAGGTCCAGTTATCATGTGCAAGAAGGCAGCTCGTGCAGGCCTTGCACAGTCACTTTTTGAACGGCTTGTTCTGCTTGGGGTTAAACCAATTAGATTGCAGGTAATGGATCTCTTAGTTTGTCAAGTGATAATTAATGACTACAACTTCTTTAAGATGCTTCACTACCTGATACTGGATGGTTTCATCAGCTTTGTTTATCAGTTGAAGGGTCTCTTGTATTGAATTGAACATGATAACCATGTCCTAGTTTTTGTTTGGTTCTTTGTTTTTACTCTGCACATTGTTTCCTTGTGTTTTTGGGTCTGAATCCTCCAACTTGTTCTATTTATTTTATAACTAGCTGATGGGACTAGTGTGTTGTATGAAGCCCAAGGCCGGAAAGCTTTCAGTAGTTTTTTTGTGTAGCGATATTATAAGAGGAAGTCTTAGTTCTGCGCTATGTCAAAAACCCTTTGCTCACGTCCTGCAACATGTTTTCATTCTTCAGTTCTCGTCAGGTTGCTCTGTTACTTGTGTTTAGTAATATTTTTTGGGTTTACTTCCCACTTAAATGTTATAGTCTGGTTTTGTCCTTCAGCTTTGCTCAGGGTCGGTTTATTTTACTCTTATTTGGTACAATGGCTCTTTTGGTTGATTCTATTTATATGTTATCTTTAGGATCTAGCTTTGCACGTTTCTTTTGCCTATTCTGCGCTAATTAGTGTACACGTAAGCTTCATTTAGATGCTCTTTCATATCAGGTTCAATACCGTATGCATCCATCTCTGTCAGAATTCCCTTCGAATAGCTTTTATGAAGGCACTCTGCAAAATGGAGTTACTGTTAATGAAAGGCAGTTATCAGGAATTGATTTTCCCTGGCCAGTGCCCAGCCGTCCCATGTTTTTTTATGTTCAGGTACTATGAATGCATATATCATGTGGAATATTATTTTATCTTTGGCTGTCAATTAACGATTTTTGTTTTCAGTGCTCAGAATCTTGTTCCACCTTATGACTTCATATCCTTTCTGTTGTTTTCCCTTCTATTTGAAATTTAATCTGCTGTGATTTTTCTAATTGATCCAATTGTTTAATAGATGGGACAAGAAGAGATAAGTGCAAGTGGAACATCTTATTTAAATAGAACTGAGGCTGCAAATGTTGAAAAGATTGTAACTACTTTCTTAAGGAGTGGTGTAGTTCCTAGTCAGGTATCTTGGCTTTATATTAACTCTTGGATTTATGCTCATGCAGCTGATTTTGACATTTCGGTTATGTATTTGATCTACAGATTGGTGTGATAACACCTTATGAGGGACAAAGAGCTTATATTGTGAACTATATGTCAAGAAATGGTGCCCTCCGGCAACAACTTTACAAGGAGATTGAGGTTTATAGATGCCAGTTAGATATATAGCCATATTTCTTATTGCCTCAGCTCGTAGATTAATTTATTCATTTCTGTATCTTTGGTTACATAATTTTATTCATTTTAGGTTGCTAGTGTTGATTCCTTTCAAGGAAGGGAGAAGGACTACATCATTCTTTCATGTGTAAGAAGTAACGAGCATCAGGTTGGTTACTTTCTTACCGCCACTTGCTTGTTTGCATAAATTTGTTCTGTGTGAATAAACCTCTTTATCCTGTAAAACTCACGTTCATGGTTGACCTATTTCCATGTTTAGGGCATTGGGTTTCTGAACGATCCCCGTAGGCTCAATGTTGCTTTGACCAGAGCAAGATATGGTATTGTTATTCTGGGAAACCCTAAAGTTCTTAGCAAGCAGCCTCTGTGGAATAGCTTGTTGACGCACTACAAGGTATTCCTTTTGTTTTAGGATATTTGCTGGTGGTGTTACTAGTTTCACACCAATGAATGCATATGCATGCATCAGTGCACATTGAAAGTAGGATGGGACATTGCTATGTTTGTACAGGGGTTTCATATTTGTCAATATTGATGCTTTTAGATTCTGATTTATTGATAGAAATGTCCAAAGAGTGATAGGCGTTATAATCAATTTTGTACCGTTCTTTTTGGTTGCACATCGGATTTTCATTTCCTTGAACATGCTGTTTTGCTTAAATTTTTCCCTTTCACTTTTGGAGGACAGGAACATGAGTGTCTGGTTGAAGGACCTTTAAATAATTTGAAGCAGAGTATGGTTCAGTTCCAGAAACCTAAGAAGGTAGGAGATGAAGGCTTGCAGAGTATTGATTGATGTTCTTTCCTTAGGGCAGGCAGGTTAATTAGCCTTAATTGTGGTGTTTTTATATTGAAGGTAATTTGTCTTGTTTTAATGTAGATCTACAATGATAGAAGGCTTTTTTATGGTGGCGGTCCTGGAGTTGCAGCCAATGATAATTTTGGGTCAGTTGGCTCTGGCCCAACTTCTGATCGGAAGAGCAGTAGGGGCAGGGGTACGTAATTTCTTGCCTATCAACTTTTTTTGTGGTTCTAGGGGTAGATGTCTCATGGCAGCACTTCATATAATATGGAAGAGTTGAGTTTGGTTAATTTATGACGTCTTCTGAGTTGTGGTGCTTTGATGTTAAAGACAAATTTTCTGATGTCAACTGCAGGGTCTTTTATGCCTCCTGGCCCATCAAATGGGACCCATAAGCCTGGTGTGCATCCATCTGGGTACCCCATTCCAAGGGTACCTCTGCCACCTTTTGGCGGTCCCCAATCTCAGCCATATGCCATTCCAACTCGTGGAGCCGTACATGGGCCTGTAGGGGCAGTCCCTCATGTACCACCTCCAGGAAGTCGGGGTTTTGGTGCTGGGCGAGGTAATTCTGGTGCCACAGTTGGCAATCATCTCCCACACCAGCAAGGCACACAACAGTCTCTGGGGAATCTTGGATCTACGTTCAACTTTCCAGCTCTGGAAAATCCCAATAGTCAGCCATCTGTTGGTGTCCCATTGTCTCAACCTGGGTTTGCTAATAATGTCTGCTTTCCTTATTCTGCCTTTGAGTTCTTTCATCACCCCCTGACTATTTTCGTGATGGCCATATTCTGATCACATCTTTCTTGTGTATTTTAGATGCCAGTCCAAGGAGCAAGCCAGTCATTTAGAGATCAGTTTTCTGTGCCAGGAATGTCTCAGGTATTTTTTTTTTATTAGTGCTTAAATGGAAGTTTGAGGTTGTTAAGGTGTAGCGTTTGTGTAATGTTGGCCTTCATTTTGTGTGTTGTTTAATAATTACCTTCAGGACTTCTTGGGTGATGACTTCAAAAGCCAAGGATCTCATGTTCCTTACAATGTTAATGATTTCTCTACCCAGGTATGCTCAATGTTCAAGCTCATTTAGTATGATTCAGATATCTTACTTGTGAGAGCTAGATTTTTTCCCCTTTTTGTTCATCCTGGAAGACTTTGTGCTTGTTTGCGAAACTCTGAAAAACACTTTTATGCAAGTTCAGATAAAACTCCTTTCAATTATTTACTCGGAATTTCATAAAATCACTTAAAAAAGTTTGTTCTCTCTTGTTGACATGAATTATACAAAAACTCTTTTAACTTTGATTTGTGTGCAAATAAACCTTGACCTTTAAATTTTGTCAAAGAACCTATCTAAACTTTCTAGTATGTGCAGATAACTTTTCTGCTATTAATCATTTTGTTATTTCACTAACAAAGCATAATATGTTATCTAAACCTTGAACTTTTGAGTTTTGAGGTTCTTTTGTTTGACTCACAATTTGCCGATGCCTTATAGGCTTCTCAGAGTGGATATGCTGTTGATTATGTTACACAAGGAGCACAAGGTGGATTCCCTGGAAACTTTTTGAACCAGAATTCTCAAGCTGGATACTCACGTTTTGGTTCTGGAAATGATTTCATGTCTCAGGTTGTTAAAGCTGCTACTTTATGAGCTTCGTTATTTTGTATTTGGGTTGATGGTTTCTTCATTTTTGTAACCTCCATTGCTATTTCTCAGGATTATATGACCCACGGATCACAAGGCCTTTTCACTCAGGTTGGCTTCAATGATCCCTTGCAAGATGATGCGCCACAGAGTCAATTTGGCGTGGGCAATGCCAACCCTCTCCAGTCCCAGGTTTCCTCAAGCTTGAGCTAGTTATTTTTTTGGACATGATTAAATATGTGGCTTGTTCTCATTTCTATAGCTTTACAACTTGCTAAATTTTGGCATGCTACTTTCTTCAGGTAAGTTTTAAGTACTTTGTTTTCTTTGGCAGGGCTTGATGAATTCTCTCTACTCCCAACCTTTTGCTCAATACAACACGCAGCCTATGAACATGCAGGCCTCCCAGCCTCAGGGTCAGAACTCCCAAAATCAGAAAATACACTATAATGGTTGAGGAACAATAGAAGTTCGCCATGTCTATGATGGGTTATTGTCTTTGCATTCAGCAACTGGGTTTGTGCCTGTCTATTACACGCTGGAATATGCTTGCATGACAAATTGGAAGAATACCCTTATCAGGACACGTCTGCGTAAATCATACTTCTGAAGGTTTAACCATCCTGAGGGTTTGGTTCCCGGAATCCGAATTGGTGGGAATTGTGGGGCATTAGGAAGGTGTACAGGCGGCACATCCTTGGTTGAGAAAGGAAAAGATAACTCCATTACCCCTTGCTGATTTTTGTATTGTTTGGGATATGAAGGTGAAGTCGTTCTGCAGAGCCTTGCATGGAAAAGCCCTTTCAGTTCGTGTTTAGCATGTAATTATACTCCATATTAATTTTTACAAATATGTTGGAAAATGTTTTCCTTTGTCCAACAACTGTCATCGCTTGGAACACTGCGTAGGGGACTTTCCGTTGTGTACAGGAGTGAATATCATTTTACTTGTAAATCACCAATGTTTCAAGCGAATGTGGCAGGTTGTTTCTAGTTGAGGATTTTCCGTTGTGTATTCGCGCGCCACCGCGTTAGGCAGGCGCGTTTGCTAGCCTGAATGCTGAGATGGTTGCTGTTTGTTTTGTTGCCTCTCATCTAGAACTATTATTTACGACAACAGTATTGCGGAGTGTTCATTGTGCGTTCTTCGTAATTATTGGATATATTTTATGGTTTATGTAATTGAAAACCAAGCTATGTCAAAAACGAGAATAGCTATTTAATATTCAATATTATTATATTAGATTCGTTGCGTTAAAATGGAAGTAAATTCATCAGACACATTCTTGACTCGCTGCGGCAGGGTAAGCCATTTTTATGACAAAAATCATTTTGTAGTTTAAATGAAAACAGAGCAAGCTTTGAAAGTTATTGCGTCAAGTCTAAGTGGATCTTAGATTAAGATCATTATTATAAATCTAACTCAAATATGCAGCCTGCATAATGTTACAAACAGTCAACATGACAATTATTAGACAAGTGAGAAATTGTTGAAAATTTAATTGTATAAATTTTCTGTTTATCCATAAAGAATCCGGGTATAAGGGAAAACTCCATTGACTTGAACCAGTTAAAAAATCAATGCGATTGAAATTAGATTTAGAGCATGTTTGTTAATCAATTCTGAAAATCAATTTTATACAAATCGAAACAAAATTGTCTCGCATACTTACCTCGAGTTGTGTAAAATCACTTTTTAAACCAAAATTTTGTTACTTCCCAAACAAGCTTTTAATTAGTTTTGAATATCAGTAAGGATCCACGGTAAGTCCAACTGCGTTCAGCAGCCCAAGAAGACTCGACCACCCCCACCTTCCACTCCCCGCACTCGCAAAGGGCAAAAAAAGCCGAAGGAAAATCCAGAATATTGTGATAAAGAATCTAGGAATAGGGGGGGGGGGTGAAGCAGCCACAGGTAGAATCACATTGGAGAGCAAGTGCTCCTTTGCATGAAGAAATAATGATTTATGCACAAAAAAGTAATTGACTGTGGTTACAAGACCAAACTAAAAATAAAAATACATCAATGGGAGCATTAAAAATGATTTAGTTGCTCAATTTCGATGGGTACAGCTAGTCAAAATAAATTAAAAAAAGAAGTCGTACTTACAAACGCTCGTAGCGGAGATGTGAGTCCCAAGAACTAATGCTCATTGTTAGCGTCACTTCCAATGTGTTTGATTCATAAATTCTGCTTCGTCACTATCCGTTAGATAATCAAAGTGCTCTAAGTCTCTCATGGTCACAACAACCGTCGTAGATCAGGATGGGACCAGATATTGAATTGGTACAACGCTGTTTAAGAGTGAAACACGAAGAAGAACAACAGGTGCCGGTCAAGAATCTAGTCATAACTTGGAGTGCTGTCTCCATGGGCACCCGCCATCAAAAGCGTGCTCTAACACATCTTCCACTCGCTTTGCAAGCAATATCTGATAAGTTCGTTCAAAAAAGCCATGATCTTGTGTTTCACTTACGTGTTTAATAAAAAAAATCAAGGGCTTCAGTGAGCTCCGTAAAGATCTTAAAAGACAATAGTACTAAGATAAAAGGACCACACTCTGAAACACGATATATTTGAAAAAGTTGAAAAATTTTACACCATACAAGCACTAAACCAGTTCATAGACGGACAGCCGTAAGGCAATGACACCCACTGACTTGCTATGTGTACATGGGGGAAGGAAAAAAAAAATTACCTCCAAATTTCCCAGCACTGATGATGGTACTTCAACCAGGTCTTTCAAATTCCTTTCCGGCAGAATGATTCTCTTTATGCCATATCGGTGTGCAGCTAAAACCTGGGGATCATTAAGAAGGATGGGGTCATGCCTAATATGTACGCCTTGATGTTTTACTTCTGCCACTCTTGCAGGAGAATATTTTTTCAGACATGACCAATTTCTTTATTTATTTAATACATCAAAACGGAAAAC
>QFDD01002804.1:0-17357 GCA_006871305.1 Vachellia collinsii | reverse complement strand
GAGATAACTACGTGAGATGAGTTTTATCTCGATTTACGTAAAAGTGTTTATATAAATACTTTGAGAGGATTGCCAAACATAAAAATGTCAACTAGAGGACCTGATGCCCCTCCTAAGGGACTGTTCGAATGCTGTCCACTAATGGAAGTCTGTTGTGGAGCCTGAATGGTAGACGTCATTCTTTACGCTTGAGGGAGTTGAGTGGATTAAGTAGAATCTAAAAAACATGCAGCAGGGTAGGACCATACATGGAAGATCTCATGGCCTAATCTATTTGACTATATTTGTTGGGATATTTAAATTGGTAGATGTACCAAATTGTACGATCCCTTTGCAGGTTATTCCTAACCTCAACGCCAACGCCAATTTATTAGGGGCAGGGTTAGACAAGAACTTGGCAGCAAGTGAATTTTTTTTGCACAAGGGATCTCTAGGGCAAGCAAAGCAAGATTTCCTTTCAAGTAGAACATATCAATCTTGAAGTGGATGGGTCAGTTCTCTAAGATGGTAGAAGTGGCTGCAGTGGAGTGCTTAAGGATAGTGATGGTAACTGGTTATGTAGTTTTAGTTGTATGCTTACTAGTGTACCTCCAACTATTTTGGAAATGATAGAAATTCTACTTGATCTTAATTTATGTTGAACAAGAGGAACAAAAAGGTTATCGTACACTTTAATTATCTGGAAGTAATAAATTTAATGATTCAGGTAACGATATAAATCACTCGTTCATTGAAATTATTGAGGCCACCAGGATGATCATCAACCAGGATTGATAAATCTATTTTGATCATTTGCATAAAGAACAACTCAAATTACCTGATCTACTTAGCTAGGTTATCTCACTATAGAAGTAGTAATTTTGTCTTTTTTAATCATCCCCAGGCCCACTACGCTGTGGTGTGGTAGCGGATGGAGGATAATTACTTTGGTTTTAAGGCCTAGCTAGACTTTAGGGAATGGTTGAATTCAGTTGTTTACTTAAAAAAATAATAATAATTCCCAAATCTGTATGATCTATCACAATATTAAATTGAATTTTTATAATTTATTTTATTTTGTTTGAGGTCTTATAACTTTTATGGTAAAAATAAATCAAATTATTCAGAAGAAGGAAGAGACATAACCATAAAAAAAGCAAATAATAGGTATAAACATGTCAATTATTATATTAAAATTTATCATTGGATGTCCATTAGTTGCTATTGGACATTTGGATAATTAAATATCTTTATGTGACCTTATAGCAATTTCTATAAAATTTAGTAATTGTAATTTATAAAATTTTATAACTATTTTCATTTTATTTAACATCATCTTCATATTCATGTATTTTTATAAGTATAATTTTACGAAAAGTGATAAATTTAAATTATCAAATTAAAGAAAGATGATCTAATTTAAATAAAATAAACTATAGACATATGACTTAGAATTAAGATAAATACTCAGGATTGTGAATTAATCTCTTTAAATAAAAATGCAATGCAAAATGACAGACCCTAAATTGGTTTGCTTCATGGCGAATAAGGGACCTGAATTTACGCACAATATGCGCGCGCGAAGCAGCGAACTCTTCGAGCAACAGGTGGAAAGACTCGAAAGAGAGATTCAGAGAGGCTAAGAGTGAGAGCGAGGGACGAGTAGCGAGAGGGTCTGAGCCACAAGAATGTCCACAAAAATGGCGATTTTGGAGGGCCTTTGGACAATGCCGTTTCTCCAAACCACAGGATCTTGCAAGGGCCAGTCCAAACACGAAAGAAAAAGACCAAGAAAATTCAAGGGTTTATTCGGAGTCTTTCGTCTTGCCTCTGATCAGATCACATCGTTCCCACCGAAATCTGGGCATTTTGTTTCACTCACATTGACGTCCGGGTGATTCGATCCTAAGACTGTAGAACATGCGCGATTTCCGATTCGGGATTAAGCGTGAAACTGACTTGGGAAGCACGCTACTTTGAGTTAGAGTTCGATGCATAACGACTTCAGTCCATTAAGAATGTACGCACCTAATATTGTTGGAGTGTTGTTTGAAGAAACGCATCTATGCAGCCGAGCTTCATGTTGAGAAAATGGTAATGGAGCTCCCACATCTTTCTTCTGTTATCCGAAATTTGATTGAATTTGGTGCGGAAGGCAGTTAATGGAATAATTGCGGTGCACAACGATGTTAGCAATCTGCTTGTCCTTTACCTTTCCTGTTTGAATTACCAAGTTTTTTCTTTTTGATGAATGGTAAAAACATTTGTTGGAAACCATGTAAAATCGAGATCTTCGTCATTGACACATTTAAATGCACGTTCCTCTTTAGTCTGCACATATGTACTTTGTTGATCTATATTGATGAAGAAATAGTGAGATTCGGTGATGCTTCAAGTCCACGTCACTTTATGCTGCAAAACAAAATTAATTTATGCTACCTCCCTCGATTCTTCCACAGTTCTTTAATATAAGATGGAGCTTAATATTTTGGGTGATAAATAAAAGCTAAATAAATTATTTAATTATTACATATATTCTAATATATCTTTTGATTATATATCAAGAAAATTTGTTTTAAAAAAAATGATACATCGATTAATTAATCTGTTTCTTTAATCTTTTCAAAAAATGTCAACTAGCTCTGGAGCAACTAAAATGGAACGATGTTTATACCCCAAAGAAAAACTGATAATCCGATTACCGAAATCTACTGTTAAAATTACGAGGCATAGACGCTGAGAGGAGGTGAGATGTGTAATTGGATTCTGACTTCGCCTTTGGCATGTCTGCTCTCTTTCATGTGCTAGTATTCTGACTAAGGGCGCTTCTGAAGAATGAAAATAATAGAGCTGTGAAGAGCTATAGGGAAACATTGTGTGCTGCAAGATAAAGAGTCTATTTGTGCTAAAAGCCAATATTGATTATTTGTTCAGCATTCAGCATGACATTGATATGATTATTTGTGTCAAATAGTCGTCTCAACAGTTGAATGCTGTTATATATCTTGAAATGTTTTATAATGGCCATGTTAAGGGTTTTCCATTTCCAAAGTGATGCCGTGAATTGAAATCATGGTATTATGCCTAAGGAATTTTGGGGTTGAGGTTTAGAGTTTAGACGAATGGAGACCAATATGAATGTGATCTTTGCAATTTCTGACAGGAGGATGTTAAGATATGGCAATTTAGAATAATTACTTCATGTGTTTATGCCTGCATCTATAACCTAATTATCTGTAACACTTAATTTAAGAAACGTTTAAAATGAAGAGGCACCATATACTATAATTTGACAACTCTTATAAAGCTTTTGATTTTGACTTTTACAGGGTATTTCGGAAAACATTGTTGTTGGTTCTCACATTTGGGTTGGTGATCTAGAGCAAGTTTGGATTGATGGAGAAGTATTGAAAATCAATGGAGAGGAAGTTGAGGTTCAAACTGGTTCTGGGCATACGGTAATGGACTTTCATGCTGATGACCATCTGTTTAAGATGTCTTAAGTTCTATTTTCTCGTAATTCCCTTGGATCCCCTGGTTGTTAAAGGCTTTAGATATTTCATTTTCCTTCTTTGGATTTCATGTTTGTCGTTCAGTTTCAACTTTCAAGAAAAATGTATTCCGAAATGGCATTTTCAGTTTTTAGGATGATCTTGTTTTAGCATGACAGGCTAGAAAAATTAATGTGAAAAAAGCATGGGTTTTCTTTGATATTTCCAATGAACATTTTTCATGTGCCTTGGTTGCACATCAATTTCCATTTTTGTCCTATCAGTTGCAGGAAGCATTTGTTTTTTATGGCTTTACAAGGGTAGTAGGATGTCTTCAAGGCTGCCAAAAAATATGGCAAAGGAAATTCAAGTTCTCTCTCTATTGTTGTTTCTGTTAATAAAGAAGGGAGAGAGAACGCAAGTGCCCTAAAATACTTAATATAATGCTTTCAAATAAATGTTGATTGAGCAAAGAAATATGTATACATTGACTTCAAAAAAAGAAAAAAGAAAGAAAAGAAAAGAATAAATGTTTTGAACTGGAGGACTGTAATTTGAATACCTATTTCTGTCAGCAGGTGCTCGTAATGTCCTATAAGAGTAATTTAACACACAGATACTATCTTGTAATCTGAATCAATATTGTCGTGTCTATTTTATTTTCTTCTGCATCAGGTTGTTGCCTGTTTGTCAAAATTACACCCCAAGGATGCAGAATCTCCTGCTGATGGAGTTGATGATATGATTAAGCTTGCTTATTTGCATGAGCCAGCAGTGCTTCATAATTTAGCAACTAGATACAAGATGAATGAGATATATGTAAGATTATCCCCACCTTCTTGTTGAATGTAGCTTATATTCACCTTTGTGAAAGACAATGACAGATCAACACAACTTTACGAGGCTCTATTTAATACCTCATTATGATGGCAGACTTACACTGGAAATATTCTTATTGCCGTCAATCCCTTTCAAAGTCTTCTGCACTTGTATGATGCTCATGTGATGCAACAGTACAGGGGAGCAATGCTTGGAGATTTAAGCCCTCATGTATTTGCTATTGCTGAAGCTGCATACAGGTGGGTTAACACTACCTATATCATTACTAACTTTTCTTTCTTTAGTGCCATTTTTATTGCCTATTATTTGCTTGAATTAGGGCAATGGTCAATGAGGGGAAAAGCAATGCTATTCTCGTTAGTGGTGAGAGTGGAGCTGGGAAGACAGAAACCACCAAAATGATCATGCGATATCTGGCGTATTTGGGTGGACATGCTGCAGCTGAAGGAAGTAGTGTTGAGCAACAAGTTTTAGAAGTAAGGTTATATAACTCTGCATTATGGTAGCTGTTGCTCCGCAAATTTGTTGTTGCTTAAAGGGAGTAGTTTGCTTGATCTCAGCCAAAGTAAGAACAATATAACAATGATAGCTGGAAAACGTTGTCAATTTTTTTTAGAGTCTTAGACAAAAGAACAATAATAGAGGCTATATTTCTCAAGTGTAGAGCGAAAAGAATACATTCAGGTCCAATGAGAAGAGTTGAGAAAGTATTACTTTTATATATTGCTAAAAAGTTCGCTCTAAACTGGATCTGGCCTATTTTAGGATGTTCTGCAACACACACCCTTGTGACTTAATAGAGGGATAATCAAGCAGGAATTATGATGTGTACCCTTGTGACTTATATGGGAATGTATAATTAGTTACGAGATGTTAGTGGTAGTTAATATGTGGCTACCCATTGTCACTTCCTAATTGGCCTTGTCAGTTTACAAAAATGGTTAATCAAAAAATTTCATTATGGAATGGATAACAAACATATGCTGCTAACAGGATTACCAGAATTTTGATTCTGCAGTGTAGATTCTTGGGTATGTCATAGTCCCAGTCCATCTCTTTACCTGATGATCATGGGCTTGGGCTGGACTGTCTTGTCTATTGACTCATTGGACTGAGGCCTTGGTAAAAAGTTAGCAAATTATGTACAAAATTAAAAATGGATTAAGCGATTGTTGATATCCATATAAAAACCGTGAAAGCACATAATAATTGAAGTGCTTTAACTCCCACTTTTTCCTTGTTGGATAGCATTTCCCCCTTCTTTTCTCTCTCTTTCTCTGGGTGTCTGTAGTCTAAAATAGTGACACGTTAAAACAACCACTTTGATTGAAAATATCAGTAGTTGTTCCTCTTAACTTCTTGTTAGGAGTATAGAAGATTTATTTCATCATTGTAGAGACTTCATTGTAGGGATAGGATATTATTCTGTATTTATGAGCCATTAAACCAAAGGCTTCTCTCTCATATACATCCCTCTCCTCTGAATGAACAAATATTATATTCCAATCATATATGTTTACATGGTATCAGAGCTTATTGGTTCTAAATTTGCACATATAGACAATAAAAGATGTTACTTGCCACCTTTCTAGGATGTCCTGCTTGATTTTATCAAATTGTTTAGCTTTGGGAGGCTCTGAATTTTGGTTGAAATGGTATTGGTACAGTCAAACCCAGTTCTTGAAGCATTTGGCAATGCAAAAACTGTCAGAAATAACAATTCCAGGTAAGCATATCCTGGTTATGCTATGTGATGCTTTTCATTTGGTATTTATTGGCATACTACTGTTTAAGAAGAGGTCTTTCTTTTATGTGATTTAGCGATTATAGGTAGATACGTACATTCACTTTAACTTTGCTGCAGCCGATTTGGAAAATTTGTTGAGATTCAATTCAATAAGCATGGAAAGATATCTGGCACAGCCATTAGAACATATCTCCTGGAGAAATCTCGTGTTTGCCAAATCTCTGATCCTGAGCGTAACTATCACTGTTTTTACCTTCTCTGTGCAGCTCCGCCTGAGGTAGGATTACTGAGCTTGATCACCTGTTCTTGTTTCTGCTTCATTTTACAAATCTACACGACATTCTAACTTATGTTTGCTTTTATTAGGAAAAGGAGAGATATAAGTTGGGAGATCCTAAATCGTTTCACTACCTTAATCAATCCAGTTGTTATGAATTAGATGGTGTTAATGCTACCCACGAGTACTTGAGCACTAAGAGAGCCATGGATATAGTGGGAATAAATCCTGAAGAACAGGCATGGCTGTGGCCTTGAATAGTGATTCTAATAATTTTGTAGCTTCATCTACTAACAAAATATGTTAGTAAATTTTCTATATAAACTTCCTTGGCCTTTCCTTTCAGGATGCAATTTTCAGAGTTGTGGCTGCTATTCTCCATCTTGGAAACATTAAGTTTGAAATGGCAGAAGAAGACTCATCAGTTTTAGCAGATGAAGAATCAAAGTTCCATCTTGAAATGACAGCAGAACTTCTCAAGTATGTATGAATATTTGCTATTATCATCTGATATCTTCCCTTGTTTGAAGTTGAGTATAATTTCTTTTACTTATTCTTGTTTCAGGTGTGTTCCTAGTGCTTTGGAAGATGCACTTTGTAAGCGTATGATGATTACCCCAGAGGAAGTCATTAAGAGAAGTCTTGATCCTCTTGGTGCGACAGTTAGCAGGGATGGTTTAGCCAAGACATTATATTCCCGGTTATTTGACTGGTAAACTAGTTTTGTCATATGTGAATATGAAAGGGGGAAAATTCAATGTTAGATTATTGCTATGCATGTATAGTCACGTGGTTTTTTGTTTCGTTCAGGTTAGTCCAAAAAATTAATGTCTCCATTGGGCAGGACCCCAGCTCAAAATGTATCATTGGAGTTCTCGACATATATGGCTTTGAAACCTTTCGAGCTAATAGGTGAGGACATTGACTCCAAAGATCCTATTTTTTTTTTTTTTGGGGGGGGGGGTGGGTGTTAAGATGTTTTTGCATTTGCACAAATAGATGCCCGAATATATACTCTTACACAAGATGGTGTGTAGACATGTATTTCCATTGTTCTTAGTAAGATTCTCTCGGTGGCTTTAAACTCTTGATTCTTTGCATTATGAGTGAGTAGGGTCTGCTCCCTCAATGCTATATTATATTGCCTGTTGCGAAGCAAGGGATCAAAATTTAGGCCGTCCTTTGCATTTTGGTACTTTGGTGACCAAGAGCTGATATTTAGTTCCTTGGCTGCAGTTTTGAACAGTTTTGTATTAATTACACAAATGAAAAGTTGCAGCAACACTTCAACCAGGTATGAGGTTAGTCTTTATTTTTATTTTTATTTTTTTCAATTTTAATTTTAATTTTCTTTTTATTTTTAATATTTGAGTTATAACTTAGTCTTGACACGCAATCTGAGATTGTTGATATTATGCAGCATGTGTTTAAGATGGAGCAAGAGCAATATACAAGGGAAGGGATTGATTGGAGCTATTTAGAATTTGTGGATAATCAAGATGTATTGGATCTTATTGAAAAGGTTTTTACACATACTTTGGACTCTTTTTTTGTATCTTCTAATAAAACTTATGAAATAATGCTTTGCCGCTTGGTTTTTGTTAGCAACCTCATTGAAACTTATGCAAAAAAATGCTGATCCCATTTCTGCTGAAACTATCACTCTGAGTTAATGCAATCGCTTGTTGCCTCCTTTTATGTTTTGATATAATTAGAATTCAGTCTGTCGGTTGGGGCAAATCTTATCTAGCGTTCCACACACACACACACACACACTGATGGACCAGCATTCCATATTTTGCAATGTGCTTGCAAGTTTCATACTTGGCCTTAAATATGGCATTTGACCTGTGCAATTAAAAATAGTAAAGGGGAAATTCAGTATGCAATGTTGATCATCTATAGATTGATTCCCTTTGATTTTCAGCTTACGTCTTTGGGATGTGGGAGGAGGTAGGTGGCTTTGCTATGTCTTTGTCTTGCAAGGGACATTGCTGTAATATTTGTCCTGTTTTATGTTAGATCATGAGAGGGTTGCTGATTCTTGTTTTTTTATGATCTTTTTTTCCCCCAAAAATTATTTTATAAAAAAAATAATAAAAAACTGTGTAAGCTTTGACTTATGAACATCTAATGAAATAAGGAGAATATTTGTTTTCAGGGATATACACTAAGTACTTGAGATGCAAACTATAATTATGCAAAGACTTGTTTGTTTGCCAGCACCCTTGTGGTGCGATTGGCACGAGAGTTGCCCTATGGTGGCACTATATAGGGTTTGATCCCTGCCTGCAAGCAATAGCTTGCCAACTCCTAAACAAAAAAAAAAAACGACTTGTTTGTTTGCTAAACACCCATTGTATACTGCTATTGCGGTACTCCACCAATATGTCTTATAATTTGATCAATGGAATCCTCAGGGGGATTATCTCTTGTCAGCCATTATAAAGACGCCCTGTTTTTAATTTTTCTAATCCATTTTATAGACATGTAGAACGATAGCTTTTCTGATGTGAACTGTAGAGGAAAGAAAGAGTGAGTTGAGGAAAGAGTAGAATGGAGGGAGAGTTCAGAGAGTAAAAGTAGGTGAATAGAAGAAAATGGGGAGAACAGAAATGCATAAGTTGTAATTCTGGCTCTACTATTTGATGTATACGGGATTTATAAATAGGAAAATCTATTTTTATAACCAAGAACTCTTAAATTTAGTAAAATTTTCCTATAACCCTTTCTCTTATAAAGGCAAAAAAAAAAGAAAAAGTAGCCTCATAATAAATCCTTAGGCATAATAAATCCTCATTCTAATCTTACATTTCCCTAGGCCACTATTCCCCTGCTTTCATATAACATGATAACACTGGTGGAATTTTGTTTAGGAATGGTCATAGACTGTTTGTTTACCATTCTTTTTTTTTTTTTTTGCCAAATGTTTGTTTACCATTCAGTCTATAATCTATGCATTTGATTTCATAATGTTACGATGGGCATATCTTGATAGTTGTCTTGTTTTGCAGAAACCAGGTGGAATCATTGCTCTGCTTGATGAGGCATGGTATGTTGAAATTCCTGTACTTTGCGTCTGTTAATTTGTGTCTGGGAAAGGGAAAGATCAGAATTGAGCTATGGCAGGAGTTAAACTGGTCGTTTTTGCTTATGTGGAATGATTTTATTTGACATAAAGCTTGCCAATTCTGGAGCCATTTTAAGCCATTTAACTGTGTGCGAAAGGATTATATGCATGATATGATGCAATCTTTTATGTAGTTGTCAGTCAAAGTCACATGCAATTAATGTAAATGTAACACATTGATGGCAATACGAGGATTAAATTTTGACCATTTTCCTTATGATTATTTGGAGAAAGAATGGATAAGCCATGATAGCTTGCTGATATTCTATCCTGTGGAAGTCATTAGTGATATCTTGCGAAACTGTTTGTGGGCAGAATTTGTCCGTGACTGATATTTTTCAATGACATGGTAAATTGTATTTTTTTGCAGTATGTTTCCAAAGTCAAATCATGAAACATTTTCACAAAAGCTTTATCAGACTTTCAAAAATAACAAGCGCTTCGTCAAGCCAAAATTATCTCAATCAGATTTTACCATTGTTCATTATGCAGGGGAGGTAAGTTTGATTCTTCAACATTGCTTTGTGGGTTACTATTTTGGCCCCTGGGATCATGTTAATAGTTGATTGTGCACTTCTTTTCAGGTTCAGTATCAGTCTGATCAGTTTTTAGACAAAAACAAAGACTACGTTGTTCCTGAGCATCAAGACATGCTGAGTTCTTCCAAATGTTTTTTTGTAGCAGGCCTATTCCCCCCACTTTCTGAGGAGACAGCCAAATCTGCTAAATTTGCTTCTATCGGTGCTCGCTTTAAGGTATGTTATTGTTGGTTCTTTGCCTTGTTAGAAAAGGAAATATGTCACCTGAAATGCCCCTAGAACTATTGAATATTGATTACTGTTGTATCTAATCTGTGCAGATACAATTACAACAACTGATGGAGACACTAAAATCCACAGAGCCCCACTATATTAGATGTGTGAAGCCAAATAATGAATTAAAACCTGCTGTGTTTGATAATATGAATGTCATCCAACAACTTCGCTCTGGTGTAAGCATAAATTGGAGTTAAGTGGGACATATGTGGTTTAAACCTTTGCTTGTGCAATCAATACTCATTGTTGATGATGTAGGGTGTTCTTGAAGCAGTAAGAATTAAATGTGCTGGATTTCCAACACACAGGACCTTTCATGATTTTTTGACTCGAGTGGCTGTTCTTGCTCCAGAGATTGTTAAAGAAAAGTATGTGTACCTTAACTCAATTTTTGGTTTTATGAACTTTTACAAATCGGTCTTGATGTGATGACAGATTCTGACATATACTTGGTTTCTGGACTTGAAAACGGATCTAAGCAGCTCTGATGAGAAAGATTCATGTATAAAGATTTTGCAGAAGATTGGTCTTACAGATTATCAGGTAGAATTAGAATTTTATTGCATGCAAAACTCGTTTATGGCTGTCTACTGATTTCATTTCTGGTATGAAGTAAATATGAGGATTGTTTTTAGCGTAGGATAGCAGGTGCATATATTCTTTGTTGCAATTGTGAAATGGTCTTCTACGTTCAAATGGAATATTTCTGATTTCTGTTAATTTTGCAGATAGGGGAATCGCAGATATTCTTGAGAGCTGGTCAGATGGCTGAGTTAGATGCTCGAAGGGCACTCCTCCTTGGCAACTCTGCTATTGTTATACAGAAGCGGATCAAAACTCATCTGGCTCAGAAAAGATATGCAACATTGCAAAAGTCTGCTGTCTGTGTGCAATCTCTTTGTAGAGGTGAGTGTATTTCTTAAAGGAGAGGAGACTTGTAGACTCTGGCATGTTTTGGAAGAAAATGAGCCAGTCTTTATTTCCCCTTGTAGCTATATATTAAATTGAAAACAGTTTTTAAGATAGTTAACACGGGAAAATGGAAACATGTGATGTGAAAATCACCTTGCTGCATTGTCCTTAGCATACTAGTAATATCTCAGTCAATGAAATGTGTAAATGATGACCTTTTGTAGAGTTTAGCCCTCTTACCTTTTTTTTTTTTTTTTTTTGTACCTCTTGTGCTCCTTTTTGTCTTCGACATAGAACTTCAAATAATGAATATAAGAGGGTAGAATTAAGTACTTGATTGATTGCTGCAAATTTAGGAGAAATGGCTCGGGGATCATGTTATCACATGAAGAGAAATGCAGCTGCCGTCAGAATTCAAAGGAATATTCGTGGAAAACTAGCCAGGAAAAAGTACAATCAAATATATACTTCTGCCATTGTATTGCAAACAGGCTTTCGGGCTATGGCAGCTCATGATGAATTGAGATGTGGACTGGAAACTAGTGCATCAATTAAACTTCAGGTTTGAGCTGTCCTAGTAATGTTGTATTTTTATTTTTTATTAATATATTTTATTTAAATTGTTAAGGTATATCAGTATATGGTAGATAGAAAAATCTTTGATGCGATTTCTTATACTTTTATTAATTTTTCAACTATAGCATGACAAGGATATGATTCTTTAACATTAACATAACAGATGTATGATTTTTCTTGATAATATCAATTATATGGTTTTCCAAACAAGTCATACACCTATCATGTTGTTATTGGTAAGTCATACGCTTGTTATATTCTGATCGGTAAACGTAATAGTAAAGATATAAGAAATTGTTACAAGTCCGATCCTTTTCCTAACTGTGCCTTGTATTGAATTGTAAGATTCACAACCAAAGTGAAAACTGCTTGGCATGTGTGATATAAAATGCGTATAAACAAATAGCATAAACGACCCAGTTATTAACAAAAAGATTAATTATTATAAGTCTTAAATTAGCCAGAATCAGTTCATAAATCTTAAATTCCTGAATAATTAAAGATCAGAGGGAAAAAAAATATGAAGCTTGAGACTTGAAAGAAAAAGACCTTCAATTGCTAAGAAAGGGGAAAGGATGAAACACCAAAGAGCAAACAGCAGGCAGTTATGTTGGAAGAGAGACTGAATTTTTTAATCCAGAGGACCACATCCTTGCCTTTGGCCTTTCATATAACTCTTTATTGAACCATAGATCTCAATGGTATGTTTTGACCATTTATTGATCTATCTATTTTTGCAAAAACGGAAGTCTTATTTAGCAGCTATGTCACTTCATTTCATGATGGACCTGACACTACAACTCACTTGTGGGTAACTTTCTTGAACGGGAAACTTAGTTGTGTAAACTTATAATTGACAATATCACAAAACTGATAACGCTATGAATGATTTTTACTCGTTGTTAAATTTCTTTATCATCATAGGAATATGCAATTGTGAGGGATACAGACCAAAATTATTACAGAGGCCTTTTAGGATGACTGCTTTCAAAGAATTTACGCACAGGAGAGTTTGTGGAGTATCCTTTATGCTCTAATCAGCACCTATACCCGATAATACAGAAAACCTGAAGGACCCTCTTTCAGTTTTTTTTTTTTAATCCTTGGAGCTTATTCAACTTGTTTGCTATCATGTAATGCCAGGTTGCAGAGAAAGCAGTTGAAATGGAAAGCCAGGTTATGGAGAAAGTAGTGGAAAATGAAAGCCTTTATCTGAAAGAATCGACAGATCATTGTAAAGATACTGAAAGCATTCATGCTATCAAAGAATCCTCAAGTCCTCTCCCAGACTCTGAAAAGATTGAGTCTCTTACTTCAGAAGTCATAAATTTAAAGGTAAACTGATTCAGTAAGTTAATGCTTCACCTTATAAGACAAAACTGATACTTCTATATGTTTATCATTCTTCTAATACTGAGACTTGGTTATTATTTGAGGAAAATTAGAGTCAGATTTCTGTCATAGTAAGGCTGTATTGTGGTGCTTCTGCTTGAAGTGCTCATCTTTCCTTTCCCTTCCCCCCGTTTTTGCTTTCCCATTGTTCTACTTTTCTCTTTCTTCCTGGTTTTTTTGAACCTCTACAAATTGTTACCTATTCACCTGTGCTGCCCCACTAACACTAATCATTCCAAGGACAACAAGTTGATTAGATCACTTCAATTATGACCAACTAATCTTTCTTACTGCCTCACAAATATTTTAATGATTCCAATGACCATGAGTTGATGAACCTCAATAAAGTGTTATGTATTTACCTGCGCCTTTCTCTATTGCAGAGGTTATAATAAAGTTCATAGCTAGTTAGACTGGGCTGGAAGATTAAAGATGGAAATGACTTGGGGAATTTATAAATTAACATTTGAGTGCTTATTTGCAACTGCGAAAGTTGGCTATCTGCGTTACATTATATGGGATTTTAGACATGAGATTTATTGAGAGGTGGAAACAACTCATTACTACCATTGTAATAAAATGAGTTATCTTGATTAATATTTTATTTGATAGATGAACAGTGATAAAGTGATGCTCTTGTGTGATATATTTCTTATGTGCGTAACATGTTTCACCACATGGTTATACAGTCCTAGCTTACCAAACTTTATATGATCTGTACGCTCTACAGGTTATGTTGCATGCAGAAAAACAAAGAGCTGATGATTGTGAAAGGAAATATGAGGAAGCCCAAGAATCTAGAGAGGAGTTACGAAAAAAGCTAGCTGAAACAGAAAAAAGGGTATATGAGCTTCAAGACTCATGGAACAGGTAGAATTAGAATTAGTCCCTTTACTACTAATATTTGGAATAGACTGCTGATTATTCGAAACAGATTTGACTTCATACAGGCACTAAGTCAATAATAAATGTTTAAAGCTCTAAAATGGTACCCAATGAAACCTATGCTCAAGTATTCATTTTTGCTGATATTAGTAAAATAGTACAAAATTACTGAAACAAAGCTTTCTGCTGCTTTGTGATTTTTCGTTCTCTGTTTCCTGGATTCATGAATATCACTACAATTCTACGACTATTTGATTAATACTAGATCTGATCTAGTGTGTCTCAGGATGATATCTTCCATGTCAAGCCAAGTTGCGGAACTGAAATTGATATTAAGTACCTCATCAAGATTAAGTTCAACTTTTCGGCCTATTGCTAGAGTTGATGTTGCTTCTAGCAACTCTGATACTTCATCCACAGATTCTGATTTCACAGCTTCAGCCCCTGCTTCAAATACAACTAATCAGTCTAGCTCCCAGCTCAGTCCTATTCAGCTAGTTGTTCAGGGTATCACTGCAGCGGATGGTTCAGGTCAGTCTAGTTTTGTTGTAAATGCCATTGTCCTAGCTATTTTTTCCATTTAATTTGCTTGCTGAATTAAGAAAACTATGCTTATGTGAAAATCATGTCTTGTATTCTTGATGTTCTTATTATGGATTGTAAATAGATATTCATCAGTCTGTTTGTTATGAAGAAAGAATAGCGAAATGCAAGAAAGGGGGGGGGGGTAGTGGCTTCCTATATCTGCACAGCTTCTTTAAATTTAAAAGAAATATGTATGATTATAGCATTAAGGCTGGCAAGGCTGCTCTCATAGTAAGCAATTTCCACCCTACCAAAGCATGGCTTATGTTTGGAGTTAATTGTTATCATATATCGTTTTGTTATTTACAGGAGGAGGAATATAAGTTGTGTTTGACCGTACCATTTTTTCCCCTTATTATTGCACTTGCAGTGCCTGTAGGTGAAAAGGAGGGGCCATTTGACGATTACTTCTAGTAAACCTTGCATCTCTCCTTTCTGCCCTAATCTTCTTTATTCTCTTCTTAATGGATGGAAACAAGAGGAAGTGGGGACTTGGCATTGTTGTTAGTCATGTCCACTCGTTTTCTCAGAAGCACTAAATGCAAATTTGTAGATACTGAGTTCGTTGAGGATCCCGTAGATGGGTCAGCTAAAGCTAGTAAGAGACCATCTATAGTAAAAAACTTGTTAGTGTTATTTTAACTTTGTAGATATCCCAGCTGAGCTCATCGTTATTTCATGATGTCAAATGGCAGATAGAGTGAAAATACGGTACATCATTGCTGAGTTCCCCTGTTTTCTTGTCTTTTTTTTTTTGGGGGGGGTCGTCATTGTTATTAAGCTGTAATTAAATCTAGTTGGCGGTTCATTCATTACATTCAAATAGAAGCTAGGAGTGACCATAGGATCAGGATCCTTCCAACACAGACAGAGGCTGGTAGGTGGGTAAGGCCCACTCTCCTCACTCCAGTATACTTGCTTGTTTCGAAGAAAACCCTGTTTCGGTGCGTCGACGTCAACGAACTTGTGGGAAACATGACTTTCATTGTGCCTGGCTTCATGAGCGATAAATTTTGTGAAGCTATAGCATTTCTTATTATATGCTATGCAGCCTGAGGATCTCTTGGACTTCGAATGGTTGCATCAATCAATCAGCTAACCAGGGCTTTACTCGTCTTGCCTGTTGTGCGAAGCGCCATGTAACGATGATGAAATGGCCTTTGGTTTAATATAATCTAAAGGTGGGGGACTTCAATTTTGGATATTAATCATTAATCTAATCATTAGTGCGTGGTCAGTTCCAATCCAAACTTCCAATTGGGTTGATGCGGTAATTTTATAAATAAAGCAAAAATTCATTTCCGTTTTTTAAGTTTTAAGTCACACATCAATGCGTCGTCATTTGCATGTGCATAAAATGCTGTTGTGCAAGGAATTGTATGACTGAAGGGTATTTATTAATTATTATCCTCACATTTATTTTCACTCATCTTTTTCATTTAGAAAAAAAAAATCTTATAATTACGAGTAGTTGTGTTATTTTCTTTTGAGTTTTGGCTTTCACAGGGCACAAGATAATTATGAATGGTTTGAAATGTTTCAAATTCATTAATGCCGAAGGATTGTTTACCGGCTTTTATCACTTCAATATGGAAAGCCTAATGCGTTTGACGTGATTTAGGGCGCAAGTCTCTGTGGTTAATTAATAAAGAGCATAAAGTGGCATATTAAAATAACAAGCCGTAGATTGTGTATACGGTATTTTTTAATAACTATCATTTATGAAATATGAATAATGTGTTTTGCTATAAATAAACATGCATATAAACTCTACTAATATTAACATTATTAGATAATCACGTGTGTGTGTGTGTGTGTGTGTGTGTGTGTGTGTTTTAGTAGAAGAGGTTATAACTGTTTAATAAGTGTGGATGCAGAAAACAGTTCGGAAGAATAAACTTGAATATGGCAATGATCAAATCTAGCTGATACTAATGGACATCAAATAATTACACATCTATACCTACCCATTAACCAGTTTGCCTCATCTTTTTTCTTGTAATTTTACGTATAATTTGCGTACACTATTTTTCTAGCAGATGACTGTGAGTACACTTCCAGTGTAATATATATTTGCAAACTATTTACTTATTTTTTCTAAACATCCCAGCATTTTAGCCTCCCTAACTCAGTCAAGAGATGATTTGTAATTAAATTGTATGTGTGTGTGTGAGCGTGAGCGTGCTACATTATTTATGAGCTGTGAATATTATAATGTATTATTTTGCATTGGTAACCAGCATTTTAAAAGGAAGTTTGATTGTGTTAAGGACAGCAATTTATATATTATTTTATAAATTTATTAAAAAACTGCATTGTTGACATGAAGCGAGACAATGACAATCCGATGCAAACCTCTACCGTGTCGTAAACATATAGTATTGTTTTACTTTTATTTTGTAATAATATTCATCCAATAAGTGGGGCTTCATATTTCAATATGTTTGTGAAAAGATTTATGTTTAACTAATCAGATGAAATATTTTTTTGGTCAATCCTTAAAACCTTGACAAATTTTCTTTTATTTGAAAATCTACCACTAAATTATTTTCTCATTTTTTCCAATTTGAAATTTCTGCAATCGTGTTGTGATGCTGTGAGAGATGATGATGATGCAAGAAAATGGTGGAAGTGCAAGGGATATATTCCATTTGTATACAAACATTTCAATATTTCTCTCTTATATGTTACCTTTCATTGGATGCTCTACGTAATTCTGCGAAAAACT
>QFDD01002803.1:0-14423 GCA_006871305.1 Vachellia collinsii | reverse complement strand
TTCTCACTTGATATAAGGGCCATATCTTTTCCTCCATTACTCTCTCTGCAGTCCGCACTTTGGATCCTTGAACTCAACACTTTAATGGGCCCATTCCTCCCAAGGCCTATGCAAACTGTCAAATTATTCTCCACGCAAGCCTCTATTGTTTCGTCTAACATCTCATTAATAGTCTCCCATTCCTTAGTCTGTCTCTCCTCCTGAGGGGCCTTCTTTTTTTCTTTCTTCCTTGTATCAAGGCTTCCTGCACTCCTTTCTTTGTCCTTTATTTTACCGATTATCTCTGCTAACCGATTACCTACATTGCCAGTGTTCTTTTCCTTTTTCCCATCTACAACCACTCTACTATCCCCCTCCTCTGACACATTGGAGATATTCTACAAGGGTAATCTGCTCTCTTGATTCTTGTCACTCTTATTATGAATCTCACCTTCTATTTCCAATACCAAA
Source organism: Vachellia collinsii (assembly GCA_006871305.1). Lineage (NCBI taxonomy): Eukaryota > Viridiplantae > Streptophyta > Magnoliopsida > Fabales > Fabaceae > Vachellia > Vachellia collinsii. The sequence continues at coordinate 13,973 of QFDD01002803.1, read as the reverse complement.
AATCTCAATGTCCCTTCTTTTCTTACATAATTTCTGACATCTTGTCTTTTCTTATCACCCTCTCCTTTACCTCCTTTCGTCAACGGCCTTCTGCTGCGCTTCAGTTCTTGGACCAGCATCCAAGCTCCGTAGTTACTTTCTGATGTCGTCACCGGATCTTCTTTCCATTGTTTCCGACAAACTCCAGCATTTGTTCCATAGCATTAACTTCTTTCATATCAGATTTTTTACCTTCCTCAGTCTTTCTGCTAACAAAATGATCTGCATCATGCCTAAATCTCCCACACTGAAAATATATGAGATTAAGACCCTCATATTCAATCTTCAAGTTGTTCCTATCAACATAGTAGGATGGGAGAAGGGACGCATTTAAATCCACCTCCACGCACATCCGAGCATACATGGTTCTGGCCCTTGTGAGGGTCATTTCATCTACTTTAATTGCCTTTCCAGTCTTGTTGCCCAAATGGTAAAAGAATTTTTTATCATAGTAATTCCTGGTAGTCTCAAAAGTCAGACCCAGATCGCAACTCTTTTTATGACTTGATTCCAAGGATTAAAGTTACGCTTCCAAGTTTGGACCAATAGATACTGATTCTAAACAATCCAAGGCCCACCCTCAAGAGCATAGTAATAATCCTCCATGCTTTGGAAAGAGGCTATCATGTAACCGTTCCTGATCATAGACAGCTCCATCCTCCCTCCTTTTCCCCACATTTGCTGCACCCTTCGTCATAACAGCATAAATCCCACATTGCCACCCAGCAGCTTAATAATCAATGATTTTTGCCAACATCTCTCTAGTCTTCTCTTTTCATCTTCTGAAAACTCTATGCTTGGGCCATTATCCGTGTCCGTCACCTTAACACCTGGCTTTATCTTATCCTCCTCAAGCATTAGTAAGTTCCAGTCCCATTCCTCAGCATCAAAGGTCATCTCCTCATCTCCCCACCGTAAGTTTGCTTTAGGTTTCAGGGCTTCCCGATAAGATAAAGGTGCCTTTCCACCTATGGGGGCATGTTCATCCAGGCTCTCCATCCAATCTTCTACTCTGGTTTTTAACAACTCCTCACCAAAGAAGGATCCATTCCTCAGCATTATTTTATCCTTACCAGCTCTTTCGGGCTCCCTATCTATAGCGCCAATGCCCAGACTGTTTCTGTGAGATCCTCCCTTAGTAAGACTCTCTTTAAGGCTCGGAAACTCGGACTGGTCCTTGTTTTCGTCTCCAGGATCACCAATAGGATGATCAGGAGGGTGGCCGTGAGGGTGTGGGTCCAAAGGTTTCATGGAAAAATCACACGCACAAGACAAAACCTCAAAACGTCTCTCTTAACTTTCTCTCTCTCAAGCAAACAAATTTTCATGTTGCTCCTTCGTATATCATATACGTCGTTTCGATATGAACGAGGAGCATCAGATTTTGTCTAGATGCACACGCTAAGCTGCGAATCTAATGGATTCAAACCCAAAAGTGAAAATTGTCCAAGATGTTGACTAACTTTCCATTGTCGCATGGAATTCAAGTGGTTATTATCACAATTAGCACTTATGGGTCACCAATGTCCGTCCAATTCGAGTTAAATGACACAAATTAGAACCCAAGAATTAAGCTTGCAACGTCTATCTAATAATTAACTCACTAATATAACAACTCTATACCAACTTTTTTTTTGGTTTTGTTTAATGTTACAACAAATATGTACCAACCAACTCAGAAATCACCCGCAAAATTTGATACACCTACGAATTGCTGCTGAACAAGCACCTTCTAATGGATACCGCAAACTCACCAACCCTCCTAGGATGAAGGAGGGCAGCGCAAACCCCAAGACATACAGCAACTGAAGCAATCATTAGAATCGCCGGCCGGGAGCACAAGAATCGCCTTGCAAGATGTCGATAACCCGATCTCCGAGGCAACTCTTCCATGTTCATTATAATATCACTTCCCACAAGAGGTAACCTCTCACTTTTGTCAGCCCAAGTTGGACTTCTCACTCCCAATTTAGCGTCTGTCCTTGACTCAGCACCCTGCAAATTATATCAATGAAGAAAATGCATTTTAGTTTCCAAGTCAACCCACTATATCTCGCATGATAACATGATCATTGCAAGACCCTTGTAGACTGTTGTCGATTTGATGTCTAGAACTATTAATGAAAAGCAACTGCTTGGGAATCGACAACAAAAAAGCTAAATCATTTAAAACCAGATGAATGGCCCTCTAAGATGCATGAAGACCCAAAAAAAGTCACATTATTCATGACTTTTAAATAGTGCAACTTTTACAGATTTTATATGTTACGTTGATGATCATATTGATATTGATAATAATATCACGAATGAGGTTCAGCAGACTCAATTTTATTCTCCCTCGTGTGTGGTAACTAAAGCACCATCACGTGCAAATGAAAAGCAAATCTAAAAACTAAAATGCATTCATAATTCATCATAAGAATATGAAGACGTAAAAAAATAAAGTCCTGACCTGATTGCTGATAGTGACAACTGCAGGTATGTTATCTTCATAAGCAACTTTACGTCCTTCCATTTCAGAAAAACCAGAGCCCAATACTAAATCTCCACTCTTCTGTTGTTTCTGATAAAGGAACTCTCTGGCTCGACTCGTATGTTTCAGTAGTAACGTCATGTCAGCCTCACTCACTCTGTTAATTACATTGTTCATTTCCATGTTTTCTGTCAAAATGATCAAATTCCGTAATATTCTACCCAAAATGACAACTAATTCATTGCACATCAGAAAGTCTATCAAATAACAAAATCTTTGAATTTGTGAAGCTGTCATGACTCTGTGGAAATCTTCTGAAGTAGGATCCTTAAGCAGCCACGCTATATCTAAAAGTAAGTCTGAGTATGCTGTGTGGCTCAGTGCAAAAGCTTTACAGAAGCTGCAAATAGAACTGACAGATGCAGCCTGCATTTGCTTTGAAAGAAGAGATATATCTAGTTTTTGCTGCATTGTCTCCAATTCAGAACAGATTTCTGCGTCCCCAATGAGTATAGGAATAAAATTTGATAAACCAGATTCATTCTCCACCTACAGAGAATGTAAGAGAAAAATATGAAACAGGAATCTGGTTTAACTACATTTTTAAATACATCAACAATCAAGAATCAATATAACTGGGAAATATAAATCAGAGGGCCTTGACACTCTATTTGCATCTCACGTTATGTTTCATCATCAAGACATGCAGTTTCATGAGTAGACCATACTTGCAATTAAATGCTGGACTCCAAGCAATAATTATTACGCCTGTTGCAATCATAGTCAATAAAATCGAACAGTTCATAAGTATAACCAAGTCACTGTCTACAATATGAATCAACAACTACATCAAATGTATTCTTGAATCAGTTGCAAAATTATATGTATCAGTGATTTGATGACGGTTTCTTAATGCCTTGATATTTGTCAAACAAATCCTACATTTTTATTAGTGCATATTTGAAAATTAAATCTACTATTTTATTTTTAATCATGCATATTTGGATACAACACATATTTCAATATAATGACTCAAAGAATGATGATTTTTTAACGCCTTGATACAGACCCTGAATATTAAAAATGTAATTCCAACTGGCACATAATACTTTAGTCAATATTACTAAGTTTTGACCATAAATTTTTGGATGAATTACTGTAAGGTCCCAAGTAAGAGAATTAATATCAGCAAGGCTCTATTAACAAGTGAAGCAGCTACCATTAACAACTTATGGACACCTTGCTAATATTAATTCTCTCACTTGGGATCCTACAGTAATTTCCCCTAAATTAATTTTTCTACAATAAGCACTTCAAGAGTTTCTAAATGAGAGAGATTCATATCCAACAGGCCCAGAAGTAATTATAATAAACACAAGATCTCAGCACCGGAAGCATCACAATCTAAAACAAAACATCCAGGTCAACATTTAGGCAAGGCATGAAAGAAAAGAAATCAAACAATGTCTACCTCAATAAATGCAGGTCCAAATACATTTGGCTCAGTATGAGGGACACAAATCTTGTACAACTGACCGTCAAAAGCACAAGAAATGCCATCTCCTGCCCAGTTATGAGGAGATGCAACACAATATTTATACTTCAAATACTTTCCCGAAAAAGATACGAGAAGCCTGCCATGATAAACACCTATAAAGTGAGAGGTGCACTGACAAGTGAAATAATAGAATGAGAACAAGGTAACAATTTAATGTTGAGTGGTTAAGCTTATATCAACAGCATTGAATGGTAGGAAAACCTTGAAGGCATGGTAAATTTATGGAGAATTTAAATAGTGATAGAATTAAGTCTGACAACAAAAGGAGTATATCAAAAGAAATCCCCAATTACATCCAGCACACTCTAATCTTAAAGAAACTAATATCGAAACAAAAGGGGTGTTGATTATGCTTCTAGATTTAACGAGGTCTGAGCATACTCCCACTCCTACTACTCAGACACTGCATTCTAAATCTTCCTCCCCCCTTCCCCATCCCTTCTAGAAGTACCATCACTTTCACATTGCTAAGAAATACACGTGATGCAGTATTACATAATGTATTTATGTTAGTGCCAGTACATGATATTGACAACAATTTACATTAGTTGACGATGATACTGTAGAAGAGGGAATATGTTCAAACCGAAACTTAGGCTGCAACAAGTTACTTCCACAAGCAACAAATTCCATAGGTTTTCCAGCCTCAAAGTATGTGGGATGAACATAGTGCAGCCTTGGCGCATGCATCTTTATCTGAACTTCCATCACAGAAGTTTGATCTGTAACCATTCAAATCTTCTGATTATTTTTTACAATTTGAGAACTTTAAAACTCAGCTAAGAAATTATAACCTTCTATAAAATATATTAGCTACATATTAAAAAGTTGGATATCATCTATAAATACTTTCAGTTTACAGTTTGCAGAAACAAACAAATGGATAAAACCTGAAATATTAAAAATGGTTAATACAATCATTAGTTCCTTAAATTTGCCCTAATTTTGATTTTGGTCCTTCAATTTTAAACCCAGTAGTTTCGACCCCTCAAGTTTCAGTTTATTTAAAGCATTGATTCCTCTAAATTAATAAAAATCTATACCATTTTGTGCTTCGAGGAACCAAAACCACTAGATTTAAACTTGAGAGCGCAAAACCAAAATGAAAATAAACTTAAGGGACCAAAGATTATATTAACCCTATTAAAAATTTAAGCTGGAAATTTCAGCACCCAAGCTGCAGGATTTATTCATGAACTGATGAGAATATTTTCAATGAAACTGAGGAATCTAAACAAAGACAACAATTTTTTTTTTTTGGGGGGGGGGTGTCTAATCTACAATCTCACGAGCAATACAAACAAATGTAAACCAAAAGGAAAGTATATTTAGTTAACTGAAAGATGAACAAGTAGAACATCGACAGACCTTTCAAAACGCAGAAGACCAAGTCATTTAGATGAACAAATATGGTGCCTCTTCCAAATAGCATCTTTCCTGGAGCTACTATGTCTTGCACATAATGCAGAGGGTCTTCAAGTAACTGCACAATCCATAAGAGAGAGTGAATAAAGTAAACCATGGCAGGTTCAGTAAAACATTGTAAATTGAGCAGGTTAGGTAGAATCTTAGGAAGTATATTATACATGACAATCAACGAATAGTAAAACAATTAATCATGACAAATAACAAAGTGGCACCTCCAAAACTATGAACACGTTACATAAAATAGAGGAAAATCAGTTAATCCTTACACTTGTCCACATAAATTTAGGCATAGTAACAAAAACTGTCAAGATTGTACACCCAGGGCGGATATAACCCTCCAGCTCAACAGGCATACTGGCCAGCCATTGGAATATCTGCAAGCACATTTGACTGCATGTTAATCAGTTACCAAGTTCAAGACAGTAGAAGATCTTACCGCTAGAAAAATACTAAACTGTAATAACAATGCTTTAATATACTTGATGCCGTAGCCTTCTAGGAAACTCCGCAGGATTCCAATCATAAAGCTTAAAAGATACCCGACCTGTTGGGCACTACAAATAAATATTGGATCAGCATCCCACTCGTCAATTCTCACATGAAATCAAAGATTCAAAAGATTGTTACCTAAGAAAAAAAAAGGATTCAAAAGAGATGAAGGATACAAGTGAGAAACTTACCATAGATGAGTAAGCACTCTTTTCACAATATGATGGTGAATAAGAAATGTTAGAATTCTCTTTTCCACAATTAACTTGTGTTTCACCGCAAGCAACAAAGGACGCAAAACTATCATTTTGAATGTTCAAGGTATCAGGAGCTGAACACGGGGCAGTAAGTTGTCCATCTTCATGCTCAAGGGCAGTTTCTACGTCGTTTATCTCACTGCTAATATGTGAACTATCTGCATGGCATGAGCATGACCATTAAACATCTTGTCACATAAAAATGCACTTTTTGCATCAAACTATCACTAGGATGGTAAAAAAATTTACAACACATTGGGATAAATAATAAACCTTTTCCCACATCATCCTCGGTCTGTTTGACAGGTTGAACTTCATGATCTTCCGCAGATCTGGTTTCTGTAGGTTTTCTACGCCTTCGGTTGTTGTGGCGCTCTAATTTTCTTCTACAGCTTCGTTTACCTTCATCAAAATCTGACAGTATGTGAAACCTGCCGAGCAAGTGGCACAGTCAGAGAGATTAATTATGAGGAAAAAAATTGAAAGGGCTGTGCCAGACAAAGAAAACGTGAGAATTGACACTACACCAGAATTCAAAACCATATCACACAGAAAGCATTAAAATCAAAACTCTAGCATGAAAATGATCCACATCACAAAACCCAAATTACTGCAATTAAGCAGAAACAATCAGGTAGCACCATGACAAACCAGAACTTCTTGTACATTCAGAAAATAAAGGATGTGAACTAAATTAATTAGTAAATGAACCCCACCCCGCACCCCTCCCCCCGGGTAAATTTATTCTTCAAGCTTGACGTTATCATTAAATATGCTTGCCTGACGAGCATGGTAAAAGATACCAGTTCCATAGTTTTCTAAGTTAAAGGTTATCCATCATGTACTAGCATTTCAATTTGCAAAAATACCTAACCCCATTTTCTCCCAGACCATGATGTATTAACGAAGAGATGTGCTCGATCAAGTTTTGAAGCAAATCTTGTATTTATGCAATCTAATTTAAGCTTACTTTCCACACTGTTGGCAGTATCTCTTGGCCTCCCCATCAAGCATAACCGTACTAGCATTCGCGCAACGCAAACAAACCCTGTGCCTCCGATGATAACCTTTGAGCTCACTAATATCTGCCTCACACCCAGGTACCTGGCACCGTGCAATCCCAGCCGATGCCCGCACGGTGCGAGCGCGCTTCTTACCAGGAAAGCCTTCTTCCTCAAGCTTAGCATCGAGCTCCGGGCACGCACATGGGACCCTACCAGCCAGGTAATTGGAACAAGTCAACCTGGGGTCTCGCTTGCGAACCCTCTCGGAACTAGGAATCTCTTCAGAAGGAGGCGCCAGATTTTCAGGAACATCTGAATTTGGATGGTAATCGTCCAAAGAGAGTGCTAAATTATCGTCCAAGCTGAAATCTAAGAGGCAATCCAGGTCCCAAACAGACGAAGAGTCTTCCGACAAACGATGTTGCACCTCCATTTCAGAAACCCCCGGTGGCTGATCGAGGACCGATGGTGGCGTTGACTGCGGCGGAGGCGGCGGCGCCAGTGAGGGCGATTTGGCTGATGTCAAAGTAGAAGAAGCTTGGGTTTCCATTTTCGCGGAGACCCTGCTGGGTTGCTTATGGTAGCGGTGGTTGATGTGGTGGTTGGCTGTTTAGCGCGGAAAAGAAAGTAAACGGCGGAGGTTGGTGGTGGTTTGGTGCGAGTGGTTGTTCTTTTTATCTGATTTTTACGTTTTCTTGGATCCGGAGGGTGAAATGGGTCATCGTGGCGACACTAGGAGTTTCGTTCATCACGCGCCCATGATCCACGCTCGTTTACATTTTCATAGGAGATTCCAATTTTCCAGCCTTGGCTACGTACGAGTCATGCGAGTTATGACTTCGGACGCGAGTATTCGAAGTGTGGGTAATTTCCAGAATAAAATTAAATTGGGTTAAAACTATTTTTGATCTTATAGTTTATCTTGATTTAAGTATTAATTTTGAAGTTTAAAAGTAATAATTTTGATCATTTAAATTTACTTTGTTTAAAACTGTTAGTCCTTATATTTTGAATGAATTTTAATCTTGGTTCATATATTTTGAACGTATCTTGATTTTTATTTCTGTATTTTAAACAGATTTTTGTTTTACTCCATAAACTTAAATGTGTTATTTACTCTCGTTAAACATCCAAACTGTTATAAAATTATAAAGACCAAAACCATATACTTAAAATTTCATGAACCAAAATAAAGAAAGATGGAAATGCAAAATTAAAAAATAAAAATAAGAAAGAAGCCTAAAACTATAGTGATAGGTTATACATAAATTATTTCCATATTATTTTATCCAATTATTAAATCATTTCACTATAATTAATGAGGTTAACAGTGTTAACATTATATTTATGTCTTTTTAAAATTACTGAGATTAACAATTTTATAGATTGAACTTAAAGAATCAAAACCACCACTTTTAAATTTTAAAAATAAAAATTCAAATCATGATAGAATATAGAAACGAAAAATACATTCAACCCAATTATTCTATTCATCACACGCTACGGAGTTAAAAAAAATTAAACGAAGTGGATGTCGTAGCTATATTTTCTTTAAAAATGTGAAATAATCAATATTAAAACCACAATAGGGGAAATCGAAGTCCCAGCTAACTAGTGGGGTCATTTTTCTTCAATAATTGAATCCTTTTTGTTTGTTTCTAAAGTTTTTCCGATGGACTAACCAATTCTTAAATTTTATGTAATTTGAGATAGATATATTATATGAGTTTTATCTTGATATATATAAAAGTATTTTTAAAAACGATTCTTATATCTTCCCAAACACTCATTAAAGATTGGCCATCCAATTTGAGTAATATTGCATTATCTCTCACAATATGTTTTCACTTTGATGACCATCAATATGATAGCATAGTGCACGAACAATTGAGGGTAATTCTAGATTTGGTCCAAATTGAACAATTGTAGGGAATTTATTAAAACCTTTGAATTTAGAATATGGTAAAGTAATGTCTCGCGGTATTTTTTGACATGGACCAAATTAATTGTATCATGTGTTTTTAAACTCCTACATCATATGATTGATTAATTGACTAATTCAACTCCACTCAATAGAGATCTATTTAAAGTGTTTGAGTGTCCCAAGGAAGGTCTTCTCCATGGTTGTGGATCAAACCCAATGCCAGCTAATTTATTGGACAGAACAATAAGATCCGGCTGAAAATGAAGGGCTGGGCTAATAGTTGTTATCAATCACTCTCGTGGGGAAATGCTTTAGCCATTCCATCCATTTATCATCCTCTGGAGTTATTCTTTCCAGTGAAAGTGAAATTAAGCATCGGCGTGCGCCTTTTCTTCTGTCTTCTCATTCTTCATTTATTCGCCAATGTCTCATTCCCATTTTGGGGCTAAAAAAAATCCCCCTCCCCAGACCAGCTGCGACTTTGTGTGAAATAAAAAAAACATAAAAAACATAGATACTCTTCCCATTTTCATATGATAGAATGATGATTTAAGCTTGTTTTAGATAAGTTGATGGTATATTGAGATGTGGATGTGAAGGGAAAGGCAGGGGGGGCACAGGGCATGAGAGTGAGATTAAAAGCACATGACTCTGTTTTGAGGTATTTGAGATTTGAAGCAACCCTTTTTGCTTTCAACGAAAGTAAACACAGAGTGGGGCCGGGGCAAGAACCAGAAAAATAAAAAAACACTGACACATGGAATATTGGACCCAGGCACACCAACCATTAACGTCCCTGTTTGTGCTTGTGCCTCTCGGACTGTCATCTCATTCTCACACCCCCCTGCCAATGCCAATTTGTAGCATCAATTTAACTATTCTAATATAAGATTCAGCTGATTTTTTTAAAAAAAATTAGAAAAACCGAATAAACTTATATGTTTATCATTTTTTAAATTAATATGTCTGACTTATAAACACACATGTAATATAATAATACATATAAGTATTTTAGAATATATAATTTAAAGTAGAGTGAACATACTTTTACAACATTAAGTGGGTTTTTGAATTAGCTTATTTTAATAGCCCATTTGGTTTATAAAAAAATAATAAGAATGCAATGGAATGTAGTGCGTGACAATACAATGTAATTGAATGATGATTACATAGAATTTATTTGATATGTTATCAAATAAAGGAATTATGAAATGAAATTCATGTTTTATCTACAAAAAATATAAAATAAATTTTTTAATTCAATTAAGACTAAAATGAAATATCTAAATATCTAAATATTTATTTATAAAAGGCATAAGTAGTCACATGTTAGTTCATACAAAATGTAATCTTAATTATATAGCCAAAGGTATATAATGGAAATCACTTCATTTGATATAATCCATTGTAATCAATATTACATTCAATTACATTACTATATTAACCAAATAGTGTAATCAATATAATGCATCGTTATTACATACAATATTCTTTCATGTAATTAAACAAAATAGGTCATAAATGATTTTAATAAATTTCAAATAAATATGTGATAGAATTTTATATAGATTTACATAAAAATGTTTTTTTAAGCGATTATAGGTGTTTCCCAAAAGGTCAATATTAATCAAAATAGAAATATTTCATAGTTGTCTTAGCTGGTCATGGCAATCATGATTACCAATACTCCAATAGTTTACCCTTGAAATGGCATTTTCATAGTATCTTACGTGCTCTGATTAGTGCAAGACGAGGATAAGGTAAACAATTCTTTTTTAAAAACAAAAAAGGCGTAAAATCCGAAAAATTAGGAAATCCCTTATTTTTTTGTGTATGAAGCAATGAATTTATGGACTAGTTTTTGCCAAGAATAATAAATATCTATAAAACATTTTTTTTAAAACCCCCAACTATAAGTCAGCGCCTCCGCGGATAAGGATCGGGATTGCACAACATATTGGCATCATTTTTTTTTTTTAATACAAAGGCAACCTAAGTTTAAGAATAAAAAGTATTAGGTAGATTTGGGGGTATGCCATCTACAAAAGATTCATCAAAAAGAAAATTGTCCCTCCAACTTGATGGAACATTAAATAGCACACAACTTGTCATCATTTCTTTGGCTTGATAAACCTTAAAGATTCAAATGAGAGGTTTTGAAACCTGTGAGTTTCATTTTAATTAAAACCTTGATTACTATAACTTAATAAAAATTTAGACTATTTTACCTATTGAAAGATTAAAATCATTAGTTTAAATTTAATGAACTAAAATTAAAATGAAGATAAACTTGAGAAATCAATCAACCCTTTCTTTTTATTATGTAAGCAAATATCAATAGATACAGGTCCAGTGAAAAGAAACACTAAAAGCATTAAAAAAATACTTTTATGCAATTTGAGATGAAACTTTTTTCACATACTTACTTGAAACTCTTTAAAATCACTTAAAATAAGTTAATTAAATTGCTCCCATAATTTCAACAATTGGAGTCATAAGTGACAAACAATATGGACAGCGAACATCAATGGTTCCCCTGGACTGGAATTCGAGTGCCATCCCGTAGTATTCCATACTAAAAATAATATTTAACTAACAATACCTAAATGATATATTTAGTCTTTTAAATTCACTGGTGCTTTAAATTTTAAAAGTGTATTTGTACTCCTTTAAAGTTAACATTGTTAGTTTTATTTAATAGAAAATACTAATTTGATCACCTTTATATAATTAAATGATGTTAAAATATAATTAAATATTAGTTATTTAATATACTTATTTTATATTTTAAAATTTAACCTTATTTTACCACTATTTAAATTTATTGAGTCACTATTTTCCGTTAAGTAACACTAACAGCATTAAGAATAAAGAATTACAAGTACACTTGTTAAATTTAAAGGATTGAGTTGAAACTTGATTTAAACTTTAAGGATTAAATGTATACTTTAGCATTTTATTAAAATTAATAAAACTAAAATATACTTTTAGTTCTTTATGTTTGCATCAGGTTTCACTTTAACTATTTAAATTTAAAAAGCACACTTTCAATCCCTCAAACTTAATGTTGTTAGTCTCTTTTAACAAAAATTGCTGACTTATCAAATTTAAGTGATGACTGTGCAATAAAATGCTGACTGAAAAGACCCTTTTCACAAAACAATGCATGTAGCATAATTATCAATTATTAAATAATTAACTATGGTTATAAAAGAATTTGTCTATCATTTTCAAAAACTTTAATTATTGTCCATCAAATTAAAACCTTATGATCCAAGGCACAACATCGCCCACAAATCCATACATAAAAATCTAGGATACAAAACCGCCCACAAATCCACTAAATAAATCATACATAAGACTAAGGGCACAGTTAAAATAAGAGTTATAATCCAGCCCACTAGTCTCCGTCTTTCCACAATGTTACCCAAACACACGGGTTCAGATACAAACAGTTATACTCTCAAAAATAAAATTAGAGTAAATCAAAATATGATGACCCTATAATGGCAATATATAAACAATACAATCCTTCAAAAAGAATTCAGAGGCATACAAGATTACAAACGCTTATGCCTATCCCTACTTTCCTTGACCCCTATTCTGAAGAGAGGTCTCGCCTGAAAAAGTTAATACCACAGGGTGAGACATTACGTCCCCATAACCAAAATTAATCTATAATATATACAAGAAAGGAATGTAAGCCAGCAAAGCAGGTTTATCAACAGTCACATTGATAATTTCAAAAATAAAATCATACATAACACTTTTAATAATTAGACCCGTCCCCACTCATTCATCCTGCTCCTCCTTATATCTTCTGGACGTGGTACAGCCTATCAGTGCTAGTATACCCGGCCAAAGGTTAGCTAGTCACTTCAAGAACACCGTCTCCTTCCATGTCACCACTGATATACCGTAACAAGAAGGTGTCCACCCAAAACACCCACTCAAATCTGGGCCAGGAATGAGAGAGCCGATGGGCACACAATTCAACCGCATCTCTTCCACACAACCCAATATACCTCATAACACAATATAACATATTTAGTGCAATATACTTTTCTTTTATCAACATCTCACAACAAAAAATATCATGCATAAGTTACAATCATCTCAACAGCAATGTTATCACTCATAAACACATTTCATATATACAAATTGGAAAATACATTGCTTCACTGAAATTTGGTAAATATTCAAAGATATGCATACCTTATAAAAAAAACATATAAATAATATAAAAGAAAGTAAGGTTTCAAAAACACCTTACAGTCCATAAAGTGCATATAAAATAGATTAATCCCCGGTTACCTCAACTCCAAGCTTAACCTTGAATACTTTAGAAGTCAAGAGTACAATTCACAATTCCGAATCACACACACCAATCTACGCAATAATATAGAAACAAAATTAGTACATAATTTACATAATTAACATGCTTAACCAACCTAAAAGTTTTGGATTAATTACACAAAAATTACAAATTTTGTATTTTGCTCTCAATCAATTGTTCTCACTTCAATTTTATACTTTTCCTAACTCAAATAATTAATTTGAATCAAAATTTAACATCAAATACGTGTTGTTGTACAAAAATGCCAGTTTGAGATATAGATTTTCAACATAAGATATCAACAATACTCCCGATAACTCCAAACAAGTTGTTTAATACAATTTTAATCTGAAAAATAATTCTGAAATTAAAAACAATGGATCTGGTACTAAAAAAAATTATTATAAAATCATAAAACAGCTAAATCAAAAATCTAATCTAATAAGAACCATCTATTAATATCCT